>JAUEKV010017764.1:0-13267 GCA_031833985.1 Ancula gibbosa
AGGTGCAACAATGGCTGCCGCCTGGGGTCTTCATCCGACATCTGACTCAAACACCTGGCAACGTGACGGCCAAACATGATTCATTAAAAAGTACCCCTTTAATTTAGCATTTAAATTTCAATAGATAATGTATTATCATTTAACATCTTCTAAATTAATTTATTTTCCATTTTTCTCAGGTTTAAATAATGATAATGATAATAATAATAATAATAAAAATAATAATAATAATAATAATACATTTGTATGGTGGACAAATCCACATAGAACTCTAAATGCTCTTACAATCCTAAAGTATTAAAACAGTATTTAGAAAAATCAAAACTAACTCAGCTTTTGTATCCATGATGGATAGCTGATTAAAATAATTATCAAATAAACAGGAACATTCTTTTTAAAGTGTCATTTTGAAAAAACCCTGTTTTAAAATTAAAAGACAGGCATAATAAACTAGGACAGGTGTATGGCTTATTTTAGTAATTTGTTAAACGTTCTGTCATTTAGAATAGATTATGTTTACCTGTATATGACAAACAACGGTGTGCCTATGGAATCTTCGATCGATCTGAGGATAGAAATGATAACAAGTATTTTAATAAATCCCTGAAATAAACTATATTTTGATTTCATATCGATTATTGGTTTTATTGATATTTAAATCCAAATAAAACGATATTAAAGATATTGTTCATAGTTTGAGTCAGCACATCACAATCAACATAGTTTAAAATGTATTATAATTTTAATATGCGAGATTACCTAGAAGGCTTATCACTCTATGCAAAATTTAGCATGAAAAAGAATTTAGAAAACAAATTCTTTAACAGAGCAAAATGCAGACCAAATGGCATTTCAATTTAGGTTACACATGAAACAGAATTAAAGAACAAATTCTTTCACACTAAGATAGAACAAAATGCAGACCAAATGGCATTACAAATTCAATTTAGGATACACAGCGACTATCATATCAATTTGGACTTGTAAGATAGAGTAATTACTTCACCACTTGAGTCCCCTTTCCTCTCTCTCTATCTCTCTCTCTCTCTCTCTCTCTGGCTGTCAGTGATTTGATCAAATCATATGGTTCTCCAATACAATAACGCATCAATGATATCTTATCTTGTAAAGTACTTACTCTTCATCAACTTCTTGTGGGAAGATCTTCGACAAAAACTGGCCACTCAGAATCTCACACAAACACGTGGCTATTGCTACGGCTGTCTCTTGATCAAAGTCTTCCTGCAAAGCCAACACAAAAATTCAACCAAATCAGGAAACAAAAAGAAAAGATAAAGAGTGCATTTATATGACGCTTTTCACCGAGATAGTCTCAGTCTCAAAGCGCTTTTCACGGTCATTCAGGCCTGATCATTCAATTACCATCTCAACTCCGAGAGGAGCATACAGAGCCTAACTGGGATTCTCTAACATACTGATGTCCCAACTGGGTATCGAACCCGGGACATACGACTCTGAAGTCAGGCCAAGGGCCTTGCCAAAGGAATCAAAATTCATCATACAGGAATAGTAGGTAGTAAAGTAAATTCCATCATATTCATGACTTTATTTTTTTTTTAAACAATAATTAAACATCCCTTTTCATATCCCTAGTCCATTTAGAGTATTATCTCTCAATACATGCCCCCTAAATTCCATTAATAATGCAGCAAAAAAAAACATAGCCCTCTGAGAGCAAAACAAAAAATAAAACGCATAAAATTGCTGCACTGCTAGTTTCAAATTCACGAGATATCTCCCCACCAGCTTCCCATGGTAGTAAATAAATTAATTAATATTGATTTTTAAATAGCGCGTATCCACGATTTACATCATGCTCTAGGCGCTTTACAATAATTTATCCCCTGACAGGCCATAACATTCTTATGTCCATCTCAACTCCGAGCATACACTATGAGTCCTTTATAAAGCACACGATAATAGCATTCTGACAATATCTTGCTCTGCCTTAAACCAGGTAATTATTTTACACCCGAGTGGGGTGGAGAAAATGTGTAAAGAGCCCTTCCCAGAGACCCAACGCCAGACCGCGGTTGTGAGGAGGCCTGAGCATGCTTGCCAACAATTGCAGTCATTACCAGCCAGCGACAGGCAGTTGAAAGACGATCCACCATGATCTTACCTCCTGAATGACTACTTGCATCAATTTGTCCGTCAAATCACACCGCATTTCCTGATTCCTATTGGAAATAAAAAGGAAAGACAACATTTTATTAGATTCATGGATCAATTGACAGACATTATTTCAAACGGTGAAAAATTAACATCCATAATTGCTGCATTAGTTATTTTATATTGTTAGAACAAAAGTTTGAGACGGATGGTTTTTGTACAGATGATAATTTTTACTTTTCGTATGAATGAATGAATGGATGAATGACTAAATGGAGGGATGGTCCGACAGATAGGTAGAAATGATCAGATAATGAATAAATAATAAAAGTAAATAGAGAATACATTACAATATTCAAAGAGTTATACATGTGTATCATTTTAAAAGTCTTACGTTTCATCTTGAAGCTCGACTGTGAGATCATGAATTTGCCCTGTCAATTGTCGTAAATGTTCGGTTATGTCCACAGAAACGTACACCGCCGAGTCCTTGATTGGGCGGAAACCTGTGTCCTCTTTGAATTTACCTATAATATAAGCACAGAAAGAAAATATGTTTTCAAAATTATTTCAATATAGACTTCCAGTTCCGGCACTGCTAACATGGCGACGAAATGTTGGAATGAAATTTTTTTTAAATCTTTTATTTTCGTTAATATTTATATTGTTTACTGCACTAACAATGCACCACTTTGCATTGTAATGACTTAAATCTACATCTCCGTGAATTGTTATGTTTGCTTCTTATCGCTTTTGTAACGAAAATCTAATGATGTTCTTTTGGAAGATTTTCAAAACAACCTGTTTTCTATAAATTAGACTCGTAAAGGGCCTAGAGCTCATTCATTGAGTGGGGTAGAGAGCTATAAAAATATTCATTACCATTATTATTATTATTATTATTATATTTTTATAAATCAGCACACACATAAAAGGCAAATAACTAAGACAGACATCTTCGTCAAGTTTCATAAGCCAAAATAGGGCCCAACCTAATAGTAATACTGACATCCTATAATCCAAGACATTGCCAAACAAATATTTCGTAAGGAAATCAGAAAGTTACAGGCTCTTGAGTATTGAGAGAGGGGGCAGGAATTTTCCTACATCTAGAAAATTCAACTAATATTAACAATTGTTACAATATAGTGGGGCAAAACATTAACAAACAGGATCCGACTTTACATGCAACACATAAACGGCAAGAACAAAATTAATACTTTCAAACAAGATTAAAATGGGAAATTATTTGCAATTAGGCCATGGCCAATGAGAACATGCTAAGACCTTGTCTCATCTAAAATCGAAATGTTTAATAATTGCCCCTCATGGATAAATAAAGAATATTGAAATTGAAATCAGTGGTAATTTACCCATGGGTATGCTTTCATCCTCGTCGTCACTGAAGCAAGCATCGGACAGATTGTTCTCGCCAAGGTGATTGCTGCCAGTGTCCATGTCCAGCTCATCCTTGGGGATCACGTCGTCTTTCACTGCCAAGAACAGATTATAGTAACGATATAGATTATAAAGAAGAAAAAAGATAAAGGATGCATTTATATAGCGCTTTTCACTGAGATCGTCTCAGTCTCAAAGCGCTTTACACTGTAAATTTCCTCCAGCATGCCTGATCCTTCAATTACCATCCCAACTCCAAGAGGAGCATACAGAGCATAACTGGTATGCTCTAACATACTGACAAGATCCTCCACTGCCTGCAATGCTGGGTACCCATTTACAGCTGGGTGGATAAAGTCAGAAGCAGTTTATGAATATTTCAAAAGGAATTCAAAAGGTCTAAATACACAGCTGTCATTCTATTTCCTTTCTTCATTTCACTCTAGCCCTCACATCATTTCCCCGAGGAAAAATCGTCTTCAACAAATCAAAATGTGCAACCATAGAATTAGAAAATCGTCACAAATTAGATTGTCCATCCTAATCATGGCCTTTGTGTCATTTCTGACGATATTGTAACAGTTCATTACTGCTACGCCTGGGCATAATGGTATCAGGGATGTATGGTGGCCCAGCCACACACCCCTCCCCAAAGATCTTGGCTCTTTCTACTTTATATCAAAGGAGTGACAGGGTCAATACATCTGAAGCAGAAGAAGCTGTTGGGGTACTGAAAGGGAATTAAGGAGGAATTTTTTGAGGAATTTTTTGAATTTTGCCAAAGTGCCGGCCTGATCGGCCTACTCTTTACGATTTTTAACATACTCACTGGACCTCTGAGTTTTTCATCCTTATCCGAGAGGACTAGGTGTCAGATCCTACCTACCATAGGACCAGGGGCGTGAATAATCCGGAAAAAAAAAACTGCACTATCCGAGGATCGAACTCTCGACGTTTGGTTTAAAAGCTGACACCTTAGCCTCTAGACCACAATGTCCCCCTCCATCCTAATAGTAAAAAAGCATATCGACAGTATCAACAGTCTAAGTCCCAAAAGACTAGCTTTGAGGAAAACAGAGTTTGTATAAGAATTAAGATACAGTCTTATGACTGGAGATGCACTATCAAAATCTTCAGGAACTCGACATACATATTTCCCGCAAACATTATTGTTCATCGTTACTCCCCTGATGCTTGCACTAATAACTCATTCCAGCCTAGAGTTGCCTCGCAGGCCTATTCAGCCATGCCTGGGGATGCCTCCTAAGTTCTGCTTATCGACTGAAAATCAGCTGTTTTTCGTACCATTTGACCATTTAAAAAATTTATTTCAGACGAGGCATGGGTGAAAGGTCGAGTACTGGACTGGATGATGATTAATCATTTTGCAAGAATACTCGTCTGCCCAGCAGGAATATGTTAAGACATAATGCAAGAGCAATCTTTTCAGACTTTACCTCGGATTACGACTGAAGAATGATTTTCATAGATAGCTCTAAAAGAAATACTAGTCCTGAACTCATACTGAATGCATAGGGAGGGCATAATAGAAACAGAGGTAACATCTTCTTGTTACAGTATGATGTGAGTGGTTAGGAATATCTTACCTTCTTGACTGCAGAATTCAGTGAAATTGTCCCTCAATAAAATCCTTAAATCTTTGTCCAATTTCGGGTTATCAAAAAGTGGCGACAAAGACCTGCAAAAAGAAAGATGGCAAGAAAATGTTATTTCTGTCTTTTACACTTTCTTTACTACAAATTTTTTTTAAAAAAGTATTAAATCCTTAATCAAAAAATAAAATAAAATTTTAAAACAAGAACAACGGAGATAAATACATGTGCACAAGCAATAGAAAGGAACGAACAAATTAATTAATTAATTAAGAAAAATTATACAGAAAAGAAAAAATAAGAAAAAAGAAATAAAAAGAGAAATAGAAACTTAAATAGTTTAAAAATGTTAAACAGCATTGAGGAGGTACTTACGGGAGAACTCTTTTATCCAAGATAGTGCGTAGTGCAACAAATATACCAGTCCGTACCTGAGTTGCGTTCGGCTGGCTAAAATTATTCATGATCTGCAAAAGTATTAAGTAAAATTGATTATGTGCATAGAACATACATTTTACAGAATCAAAAATCTCTAAGAAAGTCAATTTTCTAATAATAAATTTCAGAAATATTCCCTTTTTATAAAATGGAGTAAGGGTAAGAAAACTAGAGCTCATGGAATCATAATAATAATAATAATAATAATAATGTAGATCATTTATATTGCATCCACTCCCTTATGAATACAATAAAGCTCTAGGCATAATACAATCACAATAATATAATAATCAGAAATACATGTATAAAAATTGCATACATTTCATACATACATTGATTTTGAAAGAAATATGGGCAAGAAGTAAAGCAGTCAAGAAAGCAAATATCTCCCAATCAGAAGAATCTTAAGGTGACTTTTAAACAAGTGTTCACTAGAGATTTGGCGTAGGGAAAGGGGAGATCATTCCAGAAGGAATAAATAGCTATGGGTTCACTTCTGCTGCTGTATTAGCGATCTCGTGTAATGCCCGTGGCAAGGGAGCGTACTCTCCCTACTTCCCCCAGGTCGGAGGTGCTAATGGATACTAGCATCATTGCACAGGAAGTAAACTGTCAAGAGACTACCGTATCATGTATGTCCTTGATTCACACGTTATGCTCCACGAATCACATCGCAGAAGATTATTCCAAATTGGCAACTTAAAACATCTTTATGACACGACGATATCTTACCCGACACATGAAGTCTAACAAGGTGGCAGTAATAGCGGGATGAGGCCTCATCGAGTGAAACATGACCAAAACCGCCGGTTCTGAGTAGAAATAATTTTTCAATAATCAATTCATAGCAAAATCATTAAATCCAAAGGGGAACAAATATGAAGTAAATTTTTTAATAAGTTGATGTCAAGAATCAATTCAATAATAAATAAAATAAAATAAATAAAGCAAATATATCTGTACAAAAATTTCAATTATAAAAAACCCAACCGTAAATTAAACACCAGAAAAAGATAATATCTATTTGGAACATATAAGCAACAAAACATCGTCGATATGGCTATCTACCGTTTAACAGATCGACAATATATATTATATATATAGGTCTCTTGTTGATTTTAATTCCATGGGATTCCCAGTGAAACCTTTTCATAATTTTATAAGTATTTATAAGAATGAAAACTCTCAAATCATTCACGAGAAGGGTGCCAGTCAGTTACTTTCTGATACCATAGCTTAGGTCTAGGACAGGAGAAGACAAACATGGAAACCCCTCTTGCCATGGAATGAGTAAAATATAAAGCTCCAGAACTGCATAAAACATAAAATATCATTACTGACAAAGATAAAACATATTGGTAAATCTATCTATTTCTCCTTTCGTTGATTGGTCGAGAGATTGATTTGATTTTTTTAGGTTGTTAGCTGTATGCCTAAAAGATTAGGACTCTACTCCTGTTGAAACCGAGTACGGGGTACTCTTTACTTTCACTTCTTTTTTTACATAAACGTATGAAGACAATCAGAGCACTATGTCAAAGAACAACAATATATGAATCCCACAACATTACATAGTAGCAAACAACCATGGTAGAAATTAGAAGATTAGAAGATGCGATCATCCTGACGACCTACCAATATTCATGATGCTATCTCGCTCCGGATCAAAGAAAAGCCAGTCGTAAAACAAAGCCAGCTTAGCATCTGATGCAGCCACATTTGACTGAGGAGTAAACAAAACGCGAAAAAATAAATAAATGTTATCCTGATAAGGAGGAAGAAGAGAGGAAGAGGGAACATGAGAAGCAATGGAGAAAAGAGGAGAGGAGGAGAAGGGGAAAGAGAAACTTTGGAGATAAAAAAGGATGATGAGATGGATTAATAAGTAGGAGAGGGGAAGATTATAATAATAAAAATAATAATTATAATAATAATGATGATGTATATTTCGTTTTTGCGCAGCTTACACCACCACCCCCTCCCCCCTCTCCGGAAGGAGGCTCTGGGCGCATAAAGGATGATATGAAGGACATAAAATTAATCTTTTGAAAAAGGGTCAGACCTCTATAATTAAATGAATACAAGAAGGATAAACTGCGAAAACGCCTCCACCGTTCAAACTTACCGTGCAAGTGGTGAGCAGCCAGCCAATGACCGCCCAGCGTGGAATAATGTCCGAACATAGAAGCTCGTTAGAGGGATGAAACACGGCACAAATGTAGCGGATGAGGTCACATCGTAATGATTGACTTTCTGGCGTTGATAAATACTGTGAACGGGAAAACGGGTAGATAAAGATGAATTAATGTATATACAGTATCATATCTATCAAAACGTTTAATCTTCGCTCTTATAGAATTTTCCCAAAGAGTATGAAATGTGGAAAATTATATTTAAATCTTGTCGAACACAGTCATCCATTATCACCATTATATCCTGTAGATGAATTCGATGAATTTCACTAAGTCATCAGAGAACAGACAGTCCTAACCAAAGTAGAAACAAACTTTTGTCTTGAAAATACTACAAATTTTGGAAGAATACATTCTGTGCCATATGAACACTGAAATCGATTATAAATAGTTATGTTTGTTAATATTGTTAGTATAAATAAGATCTTGTTGGATGTGACTGCGTGAGTAAATGAAATCATAATTGGAGAAATACCTTATACTGTTATGCTTAGCAATTCAATTATTCTATATCAATTTCATATTTATGTTTCTATAATACTATAATACAATTCCATTGCAATGAATGTGTACCTTGATGTAATTTCTCTCAATGAGATAATGTTGTATCTTTTCTTATTCTATCAATCATAACGACAGAACTCACCTGTCTTTGAAACCAGTCTTGATAGCGTTTTTGGCACCCAAATCGAACCTAAAAAGAAGACAAAAATATGATATAAAATAAATACGTAAATTATCATCAATAAAAAATAAAAAAATAAGACGAAATGAGCTCAATAAAAAAGTGAAGGGATTGAGAAAGGAGAGAAGAGGTCTTGGATTGCAGTTATGAGTTTTGAGAGAAAAGGAAACATTTAAAAAATCGTATCATGGATCATGCCGAAGTCACTGCCATGCCGACTGACGCCAAGCCGACACGGAGCATTACTCACGGAACGGGGGTAATCTTAACGAAGGAACGGTGCCATGGGGACAGACTAGGGAAACTTGATTTAGGCCACCTGGTGTATGTACATGCACCTGTTCAACATAGGCCTATACAGACAGTTCAACATTTTACAAATACTTTAAGCAACAACAGAGAAGTTCAACTTTCTCCTTTTGTTGATATATTTCTCCTTCTCATTGTTAGAATTTTTAAACAAATCATTTTGTTCCACATTGGTAATTTCCAAAAGAATATCGGCCTCTTAAACGGACTGATACTTTCAGAGCAGCCTCTTAGGAAATAAAGAGAAAAAATTCTGTTTCACAGAAAAAGCGGCCTCTTAGCCAGAGATCACTACAAATAAATCCTGCAGAGCGACGAATACACTCGCTTCTCTGGCAGTCGCCTGGTTATTCTCGCAGATAGACGATGCATTGTCCAGTCCAATATTTCTTTCAACCCAATCCTATTATTATATTACAATTTATATATCCGGTTCACAACTTGACCTTTCATCCATGCCTGGGTCTGAAATCCACAAAAAAGGTCATATCGTACCAACAAAAATAAAGAGACTATTTTCAGCCGATAGGCATATTTTAGGAGGCAGCCCCTGGCATGGCTGAATAGTCCTGAGAGTGGAGGCAAATTTAGGCTGAAATGAGTTAATTGGAGCCAACACGTTACCTTTGTGATTAAGTATATAAGTTTGTTTTCCATGTCTGGAGTTAGCCTGCCAACCAGGAACTTCTTGGACGTCCGCACCTGGAGGAGTTGGACGACACCTGGAATCAAAGAGAGGGCAGGCAGGTGTCAATAGGAGGCAGAGTTTAATTCAAACTAGATTTAATTCCTTCCTCCCTACTGCCATCAAATTATTGTAACTTGTACGAACATTGATGATAATTGTTGCTGAAATGTAATTTGTCATTCATGTATATCATGTTCTGTTTGTAATACTATATGATGTTATTATTGTTATATCGCTGTAACATCAAAACGATGTGCCTTTTTTGGACAATAAACTATTTCTTATATTATCTTATCTTAAAGTTCTTTCTAGATTTCCTCCGACACGCAAGAAGCAGAAATAACGGATCATTGACAATAATCATTGGATAGTGAGGACAAATGGACATGGGTAAGACACACAAACAAATAATTGCTCTTAATAATAATATCAATTGTAATTCATTTTTCTTAAACCGTTAGTTTGCCTGATATGAGTGGTCCACATACATTTGAGATTGTTGGAGGATCAGAATAGCATGTCAACGAAAAGGAAGAAATGAAGATTTTATCAGAATGACAGAGAAATATCTGTAGGTCCTAAAAATGTATCCACCCCATCCATTTCAAATAAAGATATAAACATCTATTGTAAGGCAGAAGCCAATCATAGTAAATTTGGTCTCAAATTTAAGAACAAGTTCTAAGTTTTCTCATTGTGTACATGATATGGTTTGACAAATAAAGATTGCAGACCAAATAGAGCTGTCTGTCCATTAGTTGTAATAAGAAGAATGGGGCATGGAAAAGCATGCGTACCTGTGAATGTAGGGGATAAGGCTGAAGGGTTCAGGACAATATCCTTCCACAGAGCTTCAAATTCTGGAATCCTAGCCACATTCTGAAGCAGCCTGATGAGGTCACGACCAATCTGCATGCATTCCTGCCACTGAAATAAATGTTGTAAAATACCAGAGAGTTATTTAACCTATCAGAATTGAAGCTTGCCCACATCGACTTTAACCATATTTCATTTTAAATTCATCATATGATATAATGTGTTACGAAATATGTGAACTGGTCTAAAAATAATATTATTTTTGGTTTTGGTGGAAGGCTTATTTATGCAGCATTATATCGGTTCTTTTATTGTCATAGTTTGGGTTTCTTCTATTTTTTTTAAAATATACTTACAATACAAAATTCAGCACTTTTCAAAAATCTTGAAGTAAGTTTATTTTTATTGCAAATAAAACAAAACATTTATTAACAATTATATCATCTCTCAATTATAGGAAAGAAAAGTAAAGAAAAATCTTAAAATGCATTAAAATGGATGCAAAAAATAAGGTTAAATATGTCATACAAAGTAAGATGACTACTAAATTTATGCTAAATCTTTATAATAATGCATTGCTTTTGAACATGAAACATAAACAAATTAAAGTTTGAAACAGGAATGTGTTTCAAAACATTTTCAACAAGGTACATAAATTTATTGTTTCTTGTCGAAACCACGTAAGCTTTTGCCAAACCAGAAATATTTAAAGGAGAGAAAAAAAAGGGAGAGTAGCTCACGTGAGTTCTGAGTAATGCGACGCACAGCTCAACTTCCTTTTTACGCAGCACGCCCAGATTAGGAGCTCCGTGATCGACAATAATTCTCAAAAATGTATAAACCACTGTTGCCATTAGAGACATATTTTTTGCGAGGAATGCTCTAAAGGGGAAAAAAAATAGAAAGGTAAAATAAAGCATTTAGCTTACTCTAAAAGATCTACTAAGTGAGAGAAAGAACAAAATAAAATTTTAAGAGGAACAAATCAACCGATAAATTAACAATTAATCAATAAAGCATTGAATGAATTGATGGAAAAAAAACAATTTTTCTTTTTTGAAAACAGAAATTCAATTCATCTTAGATTTTTCATATTCTGATAAAATTCATTATAAAAAGCTTAACTCGTAAAAATGTCAAAAGAAATTGTTTTCAAAGAATGAACTATCTTAAATCTTCAAGAATTAATTATCTTAAATAGATGTTCCGTACTCTGAATGATACTTCTCATAATCATAAAACATGACCACAAGTCAATAGTTAAAGCTATTGAATGGTGTTCAGAATAGCCAGAATACATACTTATGATCTAGAAATAAATCCAAAATGCTCTCAGCCAACCAGATGTTCTTTTGAGATATGTCCCCTCCTGCAAAATATTTTAAGAATCACTCGATTAATGACAAAAAATAGTAGGGAAGACATTTAAATTCAGAGTATCGTAAGAATGTTATTAAAAAAATTCTAAGCAAAAACGTTATACATGTAATATAATGTATCAGATGCCATCATATTTTATTATTGAGGATCTTTTCCTCTTCTTACTCATAACATATAAACAAATTTCAAAGATAAATTGATTGACAGAGTTATGAAATGAGAAGACATTGCTAAGTATAAAGACAAGCATAGAGAGGACAATATGATGGTCAGGAGAATCTTGTTACACCAATACAAGTACACACAATTTCATCCAAAAAATGTCAGCCTATTGAGCAAAATAAAAATAGGAAAGTTGAAAGACAGGGAAAATTTTAAGTGAGAGAATGGAGGAAAAGAAGGAATTCAATTATAACAATCAGGTGTACTGTCAAAACAAAACAGGGCGACGTATCTGGCAAATTCAAAAATGCATATTTCTATTTTGCACCATTCCTACCCATATCTACATAATGTCCAAAGAAGAGTGACGTATCTGCTCTATAAATAGAACTTTTAAAATTAGTCCCAAGGCTGACAAACAAGGATAATGGTCAATGGTTTTATAAGTGAATTATTAGTATTAGCAAAATCATAAAAAGTGTAGATATACATATATCGCTGTGCCATGGGGCAGCAGTGCAGCTCTCTGCTCAGTATCAAAAGATAAAATACTTGCCTATAATCTGCCTCAAAATACTGAGACAGACACTGTCAGCTCCTGTGGCATTCATTTTTACCAGCTCTCTTGCCAACCACAACACCTAGATAGATAAAGAAGAGGAAAATCATTTCAAGTTTAAAACAAAATTTCTTTGCAAAAGGAGCATTAAATAAGCATTGTGGTGTTTTCTTGGCCACATTATTATTATTGTCTTTAAGTTTGCCTTTCCGAAACTGAAAAAGGTCAATTCGTAAGTAAGTTTGAGAGTGAAAATATAGCAGGTATCTTTTTTTTTTTTAAAGATAACTGCGCACGTGGCCACAATCCACTTAGATCATGAAAAGATAATCATGACTGAAAGGTGACAGATTCAAATCCTTGGTCTGGCGTTGAGTCTCTTTCCACATTTTCCCCATCCCACTCAGGCGTAAAACGAGTACCGGGTTGAAGGCAGAGCAGGATATTGTCAGAATGCTAATATTGAGTGATTCACACATATGGCATGCTCCACATGGAGTTGAGATAGACATAAGAATGACATGGCCTGTCAGGGAATAAATTATTATAAAGCGCATAGAGCATGATGCCAATCGTGGATACACGCTATATAAAATAAATGCAATAGTTATTAATTTATTAAGATTTCAATCAACACAGAATGGTAGGGAAAGAGTTCAACACAAAATGGAGAACGGTAGGGAAAGAGTTCTACACAGAATGGTATGGAAAGAGTTCAACACAGAATGGTAGGGAAAGAGCTCAACACAGAATGGTAGGGAAAGAGCTCAACACAAAATGGAGAACGGTAGGGAAAGAGTTCTACACAGAATGGTAGGGAAAGAGTTCAACACAGAATGGTAGGGAAAGAGCTCAACACAGAATGGTAGGGAAAGAGCTCAACACAAAATGGAG
>JAUEKV010022200.1:0-13157 GCA_031833985.1 Ancula gibbosa
GGTTTTGAATTGGTCACTGTTCGAAAATGTTACAACTGAATTTGGGAGTTTGTTCCAGTCACAGATGGTTTGTGGTTGGAATGCATGTTAGTAGGTATCTGTATTGCATGTTGCTTGTGTTATTGACATCATATTTGAGTGTCTCTGCATGAAGTTCTCTGAGGTTGAAACGCGCAACATACAGTCGCCATTTACCCAAAAACTCAGATAAAGAAGATTTATCGATTGGCATGATGGCCTCATTGGCACTCTTATAACTTCGACCATACTCTAATACATATTAAAAGCTTTGACTGTAGGCTACTTTAAATAGCTGCAAAAGCTTCAACTGTCTTTGGCTGTAGATCTGTATCTGTATGATTATGTCGACATATCCCTAATGTATGGATATAATCACGTCTACTTGAAAACATAGATCATTCTCTAGTAGCTTCAACTGCCGTTCTTCCATTGTTGCTTTCAAGGCTAGTCTTATCAATATCAGTGATCACAGAAGCCCCCCTTTCTGGATTCATATAATTTCAAATGATACTGTCAGGTTGACTAACCTGTTTTAATGGCTTATTCACCATTGCTTAAATAATTTGGACGGTAACAATTATCTCTGACATTCCTTCTCTAGATTTCTGTGATTCGTTCCACGACTTTTATTTCCAAAGTAACTCACAAACGAGCAATGCTTATGATGACTATTATAATTCAACAAAATCGTCCTGGCCGATTCTGGCAGTTGTGTTGAGTACTTTGCGTGTACATGTACTGGAATCCACACATATCTCAAACCTATTCATCTCTCTACGTTTGTGAATGCCTTTCGTTATTAATTAAACGCTTCAATGCGTATTAATTAAAAAACGTTTTTTTTCTCCTACTTCCTTACTTTGATGTGTTATTGCTGAAACGATTGATACATGTATTTCTTTTACGCGTGTTGAATACAAAATGTGTGATGCGCCCGCGTCTCTTGGGAATTTTCCCCCCTTTTCAAGGCCCAAATGGAATTACTGAATTAGTCATGAGATATTGACGTTATGAATTGAATTTGAATGATTTCTTTTTGTTATTTATTTTGTGAGAGTAGGATTTAGTGTCGATCTAATCTTTCTGTTTCTTTGTTTGTTTCTCTCGCGATCTTCACTTCTTCCTTTTCAAAACAGATCTTATTTGAATTGTTAAAAGTCAGTGTGTACAGTGTGTATCAGTGTATGCCGTAATGATAAGTCTGGCTCAGATCTTACCCCTACTACTACTAGTCTTGCGACTTTGATCAGAAGAAATCTACCATGTAAAGTCTTTCTTGCCTACACATTTCAGAATCGCATCTCGGCAATCTGACTCGATTTGATTCGATTCGAAATTTCGAATTCGCTGTCAAGAATTTGATTAAATTTAATTAATCCCTAGCTGATATGTTTTATTATCATTATTATCATTGAAGATTTTTTCCCCTGTAAAAAAAACACATAACACATGGCATTAATGACAACAACTTCCTTTTGTCTGATCTTCTTTTGTCTTCGTCAATTTCTCTTACTTTTTTTCTTTCCTTTTGGCCGCTGTTTTGTTTCACACATGTATATATATATCATATAATATAATCTAGCCGCTATTGTGAGTGAGTGCATTTAATTTATTATACTAATTTCAACCTATGATAACAAACCATATCCCTCTTATTATTATTCATTTTTGTTGTCATATTATTATAATTTTTGTCAATATTATTATCATTACTATTAATAGTAGTAGTAATACGTATTACGTAATAATATGAATAATCGTTGATGATGCAATCCCCCCCTTATTTCCCTTGGACGGGAACGAACCACAAAAAATATTTGAGCTTGATGACGTATGACGGACATTATTACGTTGTTGCTTAAAATAACTACAAGAAATTCAACAACAACATGATGATAGCTCCCTCTCTCACGATATTCAAATTGATTATAATATTAATAATATTAACGACATACTGCCTGCCTATTTCATTCCATGGGTACTTGCATTTGATTTGATTTTAAGATAACGAAGCAATCTTTTAAACATTAATGATTATTCTGTTTCTGGTTTCTGATTCTTGTGACATTGATTGATGATTTCTTCAAATAACATTAATTGGAGAAAGAAAGACGATTTCTGTGTGTTCTTCTCCACAGCCTTGTGGCTTGTTTATTGATTATATTAATCCTCTCTTTCAACCTTACCAGACGGCAAATGATTGTGAGTGACTGGGTAATTATTTGTGTACGTTTGTACGAAAGATGTCAATAGAGAAAATGACCTTGTTATGACGCAGTCTGAGAGAAAAGAAAGGGCTCACCCTGAATAGGATGCTGCCCTAGACACCACTGGGTGTAATGGGTGAATGTATGTATGTACGCTGAAAGGTACACTACGGCCTAAGTCATTAATTGTCTGTGCTAGATTGTGTGCTGACTGAAATTTGAAATGGCTTTATTTGTTTGTGGTTATGTGTGCTTTTTTATTCAACTGCTCAGGCGTTCGTTAATGAAATTGTTTTCTTTCTGTCATGTGATCTCGTTTCCTCCTATGTGAATTGAAAGTCAATGAAAGGGGGAAAAACGAAAAAGAGTAATACATGTAATTGGACGAGCATTCTAGAATGGCAACATGGCTAGATCTAGTAAAACTTGCTCAGAACGATTTAGCTATTATTTATTTACTATTTACTATTTATTTTATTGATATACAGTGTAAGTAATGAAGATGCATATGTGGATTAATAATTATAATTCCACTATCTTTATTGTTTGAAGAAATTTAACATTTGGCAAAATTAAAGCCTATGTTAAAATGTTCTATTAAAAATGACTTATATTTGAAATTCGCCAAGATTGGAAGAACCAATTATATTTTAGGAATTGTAAACTAGACACTGTCACGTCAGGTTTATAATTTAATAAACTTTGAAAGATTAAGATTGCTGATTTATTAATTATTTACTGACAGTACAGTGATACCAGTCAATTGAAAGTCAATGCAAAAGTTTTGGTTGAAACAGAACAATAGAGATGCGGATGTGTGCTCGTTGTGAATGATAATTCATTTTTTTATGATTTGAAAAAAATCTCATGTTTTCTACTTCCTCTCTCGATTTAGAAGAAATTCTGAAATGGCTTCAATCTCGACCCTGTTTGTTGACATTTGTAAATTGATTTATTTTCCTTTGTGTACGGTATTCTATTGTTGATTTTTGTGTGTTTTTGTATGTTTGTAAAGTTTGGATTGATGTCATCCTCGTCATGTAATTTTCTCGTTTCTTGAACATAACATAACTGTACCTCCCTCCCTCCCTCCCAACTGTGGGGGGATTTTCGTTTACCTCAATATTTATTTATCACTCTCTCCTTCTACTTTCTCTTTCTGTCTCTCTCTCTATTATTAATACATGTGTATTGATTTTATTTGAAAATTTTCTTTTCCGTTGTGAACTAAAACTATGCTGCTATTATGACTACTATTGTTGTCTTTGATGAAAACCCAATTCTTCTGTGCGTTGAGGCGATTACTTTACTGCGACTGAGAGTCTGTACGTGACTGCTCTATGCTGGTGCGTGTGTCTGTTCTGCGCTTCCTTCGAAATTGACGCCCCCTTCGAATTTGACGCCCGTTATAATATTTATCAATTTATTTCATTGATAATTATCATTATTCATTATTATATAATAATAACAATTATTATTACTACTAATAATGATGGTGATGATGATGATAAATAATGAAAATATTAACAATATTACATGTATTCTGATTACTATTATTATTGTTATTATTGCATGTATCGTTCGCTCTTGGAATTTTATGCAAAGCAAAGATGAAAAAAACAAAAACACCCGAATCCTACATCTTAATATTGGCTATTGATATTCTTTAATAGGAGATGATGATGATAATGATAAAGTCAACTACGATGATGAAGATGATGATAATGATGATGATGATGATAATGATGATGAATAGCAAGCATCAGTCTGCTTTTAAACCTTCATTCAGTTTCTAGATCATGCCTTGTCATTCCATGCTCCTTGCACAGTAATTGACATATTTACCGTAAACCTCTCAATCGTTCATAATTTGTTAATACATATATCTCCGCATTTGTCTTGTGATTATTGCTGCTTTATCTCCCCTGTTCTCTCTCAGGAGATGATGATGAACGTCATTCAGTGTATGAAAATCCGTCATCATTTTTCTGAATAGAGTTTGAGACACAATACTACTGTAAAACTAAGAATTTCATTTGAAATTACATGTACATGTACCAACATATCCAATCACGATATGTCCTCTATTGAAGAGGATAAACGCTACTTACTTTAAATCGTCCATTAGTTGAGACGATAAACATTGCTGTAACTTGTAAGTACCCCACAGAGACCGTCCGGGAATCATTTAATTTCATTTCAGACAGGTTAATGAATAATGCGAATAATGAACAGAATAATGAATAATGATAACGTGCAAGTCTTGTTCTTGTTCTCTCGTTAACGGCCCTGGTTGGATTGTGAAGGAGATTACAGTAAACTCTCTTTAAATTGAATTGGTGTGTGGTGGTGATTGTGAAGTGCGGCCTGCATTATGTACAGTAAACACTCTATTCTGTATTCACATTGATCATATGAATATGATTCCACCGAGATAATAATGATGATGTAATTATTCTTCTATGAAAGAAGAAGATGATAATGATGATGAGAATAAGAATGAAAATGATAATTTAATAATGAAGATGACGTTAATGAAAATGGAGATGATGATACTGATAAGGAAGAAGATGATAATGAGAATGAAGATGATGATGAGAAAGAAGATGATGATGATAAAGACGATGAGAATGAGAAAGAAGATGATGATGATAAAGAAGATGACTAATATGATGATGAAAATGAACTGTACAGCAAACCTCCATCCATGACTTGTGTTAAGCCAAGGAGTTGTAATTGTATTTGTATTTGTATCACTCTCTGTGAAGTTTGTGTATATGTGGCATATTGTGTTTATTTTATGTACATGTATCTAGATTGTATTTTAAAGAGAAGTTTTATTTATGTTATTATTTATATACATGTAGACTATCTGTAAATATGAGAACCTGTTTAAAAAAAAATCATTATAAAAACCAAATCTATATCTAGTTGACTGAGGGTTTTTTTCATTTTAGATTTAGCATAGAAATGATAGAAATAATAAATGTAATGCTTGTGTTCTGTCTTGTGAAATATATAAATTTAGTCCTTTTTTTTGTTTTGTCTTGTTCATGTATAAGGAAGGGCGAAGGGGATGCCCGAATCTCAATGAATGAGTCACTTCCACTGTTTTGATGTTGCGTTTTTCCATTTGTTCATTTGAGAGTCGTAAATACTTTTGATATTGCAAGTATTATTATTGTTATTAATTTATTTATTTTTGATTAATGTTAACCAAATGGTTAATGAGAGAGGTTTGGCGATGATATTGAATTGTCATTGATTTGGCATGGGTCGTTGTTGCCGTGATGAAGGATGAAGGTGAACTGAATGCAGAAGGAGAAAAGTTGGAGAGATCGTTTATTTAGTGAAATGGTTTTGCATGGACTGGTACAGCGGCATGTGATTGACATGTCATTGTGATTATGTTGAGATGGTTGTGCTTTTGTGCTGAGGAGATGGATAAGTGATGTGATGCAATGTTTGATGATGATGATGATGGATTTAATTAGCAATTATTAATTGATGAATTAATGACGGGATTCTGATTTGCTTTCTCTGTCCATACACCTTGTCGTTAACCAGAATGACAGTGAGGATGACAACCTTAACAAATAAAGATAGTGAAAGTTTGCATTTAAACCATGGATCTTTGCTTGTTTTTGACTATTTGTGTGTACGTGTGCGTATGTGTGTCAGTTAATGTCTGCATTTGACCACAGCTAGGTTTTGGCTGTTCGATTTTTGTTTTGATGGCTGTTCTTATGTCCATCTCAACTCCATGGGGAGCATTAATGAATGTGTAGAGTGCTCAATATTATTATTAACTTCCTGACAGTACCCAGTTCTTCATTCAGCCAGGTAGGCCTACTCTTCTATGCATTAGTGGGGAGATGTGACATAGATTTCAAAAATGGCAACAATAAACAAATCATGAAATATTGATTCATGTATCACCAATTAAAGTAAATGTACATTTATGAGAAAAAACACAGATTGATTCAAATATTTTATTTGTAAACGGATAAGAAGAAATAGAGAAGCGGTGAACATTTGGCAGAACAATGTACATTTTGTACATGTATTTATAAATAATAAACAACTTGTTGACCGTAAAATGTACAATTTACAAAGAATAGGACCCTGGAGATAAAATCAACAAAGCAATGAAAAAATATTCCATGTTCATACGAGATAGCGAGATACGAAGTGACTATTTTCTGTAGAAACGAACACTCAAACTCACAGTAGAGGCGCGGGAGATTTCAATATTTAACTTAATTTAAAAAGTAATTCATTTAAGGCCATGAGGCCCATAGAGCTGGTGCTTATCCCCAGTTTCTATGGCGCTAAGTAGAACGAGTGATCAATGATCACCCCAGGAGAAGACGCCAGTTTTTCGCAGGTTAACTTTCCCAGCAGAGCTGGAACCCATTTTGGCACCTTGGTGAAGTGTGGGATAGTGTAAAATGCCTTTCTCAAGGGCATAACGCCGGAGCGATAGAAGTCAGGCTCGAACCCGGTGTCTTTCGATCCGTAGTCCAAAGCGCTAACCGTTACACCATCAGCGCCACTAACTTAATATAAGCCAATAGACAAAAAGCGTGGGAGACTTCGAGGCCAAGAGCCTCTATACATAATCAAATGTTAGGAATAAAAGCCCAATATAACTTCAGAAGAGGTTGGCGCTACAGGGCCATACTTTGAATTGACGCGATACTCTTACATTAGGGATCTGTCGACGTAATCATACAGATACAGCTAATGATCTTGCGACAAAATTCTGAGCGTGAGCAATAGGAAGAGACGGACATATCCAGAGACTGAGAGAGCCACTTCGCGGATGAATTTGCCGATGAATTTTGGGGAAACCTACTAGTAGTACTAGATTCTAGATCTAGCAAGCTATGAGGTAGAATTCACCCACTCGTCCATTCTAATCATACACAGTGTTTAGCTGTTCAGCCCTCGCATGACGTCATAAAAGCTCAATTTAAAGCCAACGTTGGCGCTGACTGAGAGGATGGGATGGTGCAGTGATGAATGAGTGAAAAGAAAGACTAGAATTGAGAAAGAATGATGTGTTAGTCATTGAGATCGAGAAATCCCTGTCCACCATGAGCGGCGATCTCAGGGCTAGAAATATATGAACAAGTCAAGTAAAGACACGGATATCAAATATAGAGTAGAAGTCTGACGTAAAAACAGACCAGGCAAACTATGAGGAAATTGGAGCCTAACACAACCACGTATATTATATAATATTATAGCAAGCTCGATTGGACGTAGAATTTCAAAATTGCGACACAAAAAATATTATTCATAAATTATATTAATATTATTAACGAAAGATGTAACCCGTATAATAATAAATAGTAAGCAAAGTTGTAAATTATGTAAATAGAGGAAGAAGACACGATCAATAAATATTAATTTCTCTTTCGAACATTATGTAAACAATCTTCATGAAATATGAATAATGAAGCTCTTTGTAAAAACAACTGATCTCGAATTTGCCTTAACAATGCAATGAAATTATCAAGGCTGACCATGACAGGCAGAGGATTTTCTCCCTCCACTTCCTGGAGATATCCTGGCATAATGAAGACTCGAAACAAAATCTTGAACTTTGGCTTTTCCCATCCTGGCAAATCACCCCTATGCTCCACTCATTCTCCCTCCTCTAGAAAAGGTTTGTTACATGTATTTGAGTAATAAATAAGGGGGAAAAGAGAGAGAGAGAGAGAGAGAGAGAGAGAGGGGGGGGGGGAGTGAGAGGGGGAGAGAGAGGGAGAGAGTAGCGAGAGGGAGATGGAGGGGGAGACAGAGATAGATGGAAAAGGGGGGTGGGTGGGGGGGGGGGGGTAACTTGTATTCCGCTACTTTTGTTACATATACTACCAAACCAGCTGGCCCTTTTAAACCCTATCACTGATCACCGAGAACCGGCTTCCAGTTTTACCGGGGCCACCCTATGTAGACTACTTTGCTTATGAAGTATCACCCGGAATGGCGTTCTTGGTTTAATTTTGGCAGAACCCGCGCCAAAAGGCACCCGGATGTTATACAGTAGGCCTAAATGGTCAAACCCAGGATTTAGAGTAATTTATTAAAAATAATGTCCCCATACAAGGACCTAGAAATTGTCTTAGTAGACTAAATTGAGTGGTTCTCTTCCTTAAAATGCCCTTAACCCTAGGTTGACCCAGTAAATAAAATTGAAACCACAGTTCACAGTGTCATTACATGAATAAAGAATCAAAGAGAGTTAATAATTAATTGTATATATACATGTACATACACATGTAGCTAGATTATTTGAGTAGTCTATAATACATACGTCATATCATATTATTATCATCAATCATCATTTTCATCCACCGCTAAATCTCGAGGAAAGAAATAAAGAAATAACCACAAGTCCCCACCAGCGAGCATTTCCAAATTCGGGGCGACGTCTCCTTGTCTCCATGGTAACGATGACGGAGGAGTCTGGAATGGGGAACTTGGATTCAACTTAGACAGCCCTTACTGGAATATTATTATTAACAACGTTCTTCCAATAAGCATCAGCGCTGAGAGTTAATCCACTCCAATGCACCCACTTTTGAATTAATACATAATTATTATTGCGGTTTGTTACAGTTTTAAATAGATTTATTGTCCTTGCTGTTTTTGTCTTTTGTTTGTTGTTTCTGTTCGTGTCACTACATGTACCTGTACACACACTTTTGGGTTCATCCATTCATTTCATCCAATCGAACAAAATCACACTGCCTCGGGAACGTGCAATGTCCGGAAAGGTCAATGTCATTAAAGTGCAGTGCAAAACCCAATATTGTTCATAACGGGCACATCACTGTACATTGTAATTGCATCGTATCATCATAGGGGGTGTTTTTGTGTTTTTTTTTCAATAAACGAGGGCTCTCCATTGTTATTGTAACAACGCCCCTCTTCCTTTACAGTTACTAATTTTGCTCATTGTTTCAGCATTGTTCCAGAGATAAAATAAATTTGGGATTTCCAACCCTGGAAAATAACGTCCATTGCTTTTCCAACCATCATGGTTCTAAATTAGATCAGATTTTTCCAATTCCAACCACCTTGGCGAATAACTTTAAATGCTTTATCAAGCATTAAACATTGTTCTAAAATTAGATTAGAATCTAGATTTTTCGATTTCCAACCCTGGAGAATCACTCCACCGACTCATAGGCCTATTACCGACTGGAGGTATTCCCGTAGTACTTCAGACTCGATTTGATTCTCGAAGCCGTGGCCTCGACCTTGGTGGTGACGTCAGCAAAGTTGTTGATCCTCGAGGCCAGCATGGGCTCGTCCCGCGTGGAAAGCTGAAATGACGTCATAATCCCGTCGTCGACCTCGCGGATCCGGATCGGCGGCCCGGTCCGGTACTCGCGGACCTCCTGGTGGATCCGGAACATGTCCTCCACGTTGCACTCTTCCTTGGCCTGCTTCAGACGCCCCGCTTGCACATCCAACACCTTCCGGCGCGCGAACAGAGCTTCCGCTTTCTCGTTGAGCTTGGTCTTCTCTCTCTCCGTCTCCTTGTGAACTTTGGCCTCCAGCGCGCGCTCACGCTCGTCGATCAATCCGCGAAGCCGGGCCATGCACGACTGCACGTTGTCGAGGAGATCGATCCGGACTTTCTCCAAGGCCTGCGTGACCGAATCCAAGGCGATCCGCTTCTCCTCCAGACACGTGGCTTCCGCGTCCATTTCCGTAATGGCCGCATCCAGCACGGGCGTGTATTTAGCCATGGCTTCCTCCAGATCCATCACCAGATGCCCCTCTCCGTCCTTGTGGTCGAGCACGGTACAGTCGCGACACACCGGTTTGACACACGGCTCGCAGAAGAAGTTGAGCGGCTGCAGATTGTGCTTGGAGCAGAAGGTTACGGTGTAGCGTTCGGTATGGTGTACGAAATCCATGAGCTGAACCACGCGGTGGTCCGCGGGCAGTTTGCGCACCGACTCCTCCGTCGCCACGTAGTTTGCGCGGCACGAAGGGCAGCTGATGCTGACGGTGGAGAGGTGCGCGGACAGCGTGCGCGTGGACGACTGGAGTAGGTGGCGCTGCTGTTTGGCCGCCTCGAACAGCTGCATGATGCACGTCTGGCAGTAGGAGTGGTGGCAGGGCAAGAGTCGCGGCATGCGGTCTGAGGCAAAGCGGTCCTTGCAGATGCTGCATCGGAGGAACTGCTCCTCGAAGCGGTCTTCGTCTAGGACCATGCTGCGCTTGTTGAGGGCCAGGGTGGACGAACGCAACTCCTCTCCCATGTCCACTGGCCAATGGGGAGATCATAGATAGATACAATTAGATACATTTAAAAAAAAAAGTAATTCCTTTAAGGCTACGAGATTCAAGATTCAAGATTCAAATACATTTATTGTCCAAATAGGCACATCATTTTGTCTATTACATACGTTTACAACAATGTTTATACTACAAAATACATAAATACATTCACATAATAGAGGCCCATAGAGGTGGTGCTTATCCTCAGTTTCTAGGGCACTAAGCTGAAAGAGTAATAGATAAAGTACCGATGATAGATATCTAGAGAGATAAGATATGGATAAATGCAAAGATGTACATACGATTTATAGATAGATAAATAATATAGCCTACATCATCGTCACCATCATCAATATTGTCCTCTTCATCACAGTCATCAACATCATCATCATTATCATCACCTTATTTAACAATGTCATGATAATTAAGCATCCTTTAATAAGAAGTTTAAAAATTGGCACAATAAGTATTTTGTAATCATCTTCATCCTCCTCCTCCCTCTCTACCACCTCCTCCTCCCCATCATCATTATCATCACCATAATCCTCCTCCTCCTGATCATCATCACCATCCTCCTCCTTATCATCACCATCCTCCTACTCCTTATCATCCTCCTCCTAATCCAATTCCACTCACCATTCTCCTCCCCTCTTGATTATCATCATCACCATCCTCCTTCTCCTCCTTCTCATCACCATCATCCTCCTTCTCATGACCACCATCCCCCTTCTCATCACCACCTTCTTCCTCCTTCCCCTCCTCATCACCATCAGCATCATCATCATCCCCACCCTCCCCCCAATAATCCACTTCCACTCACGCAGTGCCTTGGACGGCGCCATGTTGGGAGACACGTGGTTGTGCACCTCGTCATCAAATTGTGACGCCTTCGACGCCATCTTGGAGTGCTTCCGGTCGTACTTCCGGTCGAGGATAAGGGGTGTTTGAGCGAAGTCCGCGACGTCTGTCTACGGGCGGCTAAAGTACGTGTATGCCCTATAAGGCAGTCGGTGGGCGGAGCTTCTGGTGATGAATGGTCTGGCTGTCAAACACTTTGGACGGAAGAGTCTGTGGCTGTAATGGGAGAAGGAGAAGGACATGATAGATAAATAAATTATTTAAATGAAAAAAAAATACTAAACAAAAAAAAACATGAAGTATGATATTCAAATTCAAATTCATCTTTATTGCCCCATCAGGAAAATTAGATATATATTAGATATTAAGATCGTAAATAGTCAGACAAACAGAAATTATTTATTAGACCCCTTATTAGACAGAGACCAGACAAATAGAAAGATAAGAGGAGAAAGAAATCATGGACTTCAGCCGGGTCGAACCCTCTGCGCCGGCACCGAATCGCCTTGCCACAAAAGAAGATGCTCTTCTATCAACTGAGCCACCTAGGCTTCACGACACCGAATCGCCTTGCCACGAGAGAAGATGGGCTTCTATCAACTGAGCCAACTATAATGAAGCTTCGGTAACTTAGGTAACGAATGTGTTTCATTCTCAAGCCCACACATACGAGCAATGCCAAATTGGGGAGCGGCTGGCATATTCCAACTTGCAGAAAACGGGTTTTCAGATGTGTCAGGGTCATCCGACATAATAATAATATTAATAATAATAATAATAATAAATAATAATAAATGACTCATTTAAAGAGCGCCAGTATCCACATAAGTGCTCAGAGGCGCTGCACATTTTAACAAGCATACATTGCATTCAAACCATCTCTCTCTTTCTCTCTCTAAATTATATATAAAAACACATGAACCATTATGAACAATGAGTTATGTTACAGACTAAATTAATGCATTTGTAATTGTAAAAAGTTCCGTTTTTAGATTTTTCTTGAACATAGAAAAATTGGAACTGTCTCTTGCATTTTTTTTCAAGAGCGTTCCATACTTGAGGGGCTGCATATCGAAAAGCACGGGCCGAAAATTAAGATGTTGCGATGGTTCTCTCAAGCGTCAAAGACTGGTCGGACCGAAGAAGCCGAGGTGAATTACGGATTAAAATGAGTGACTGAAGATTATCAGGGGCTGAGTTTTCGAGGCATTTAAAAACCAGGCAAGCAATCTTGAAGCCTTGACATTGACCACTCAGTACTGTATTCTTGGCGTTTCGCACGTCAGGGAGTCATCGAATTGAATTCGGAAACACCCGCGGCGTGCCTTATTTTCTGCCTAGTCTTCTGCACTAGACATAGTCTGTTCGCACACCCTGGAATCACCGGGCATGGTGGTCAGGCTGTGCTACTCACTCACTCACTTATTCAGCCACTCTCTCACTCATCTAAACACTCAAACACAGACCTGCCAACCCCAATTTTTTGAAAATCAGTAGGTACCTCAAAATCATACTCATTTATCAGTAGGTTGACAGCAAAAATCAGTAGGTTCTAAAAATGACATATTTCTCCGACAAAACTATCACTGAAATCTTAAAAATGTAAACAGCAAACAAAAATATCAATAAATGCTTAATAATTTATTATAATGTGATAAATTTAACCTTTTAATTAGGAAAATATAACCTCAGTTATTGCAAATGAATGGCTATTTTGTGAGAGAATATAATTTATTATATTTTTAATAAAAGGAATTTAGAGATTAA
>JAUEKV010023310.1:1278-13147 GCA_031833985.1 Ancula gibbosa
TTACTCTTTTATCCCCCCCCCCCCCCCCCCCACAAAATAAAAAAGCATGATATCCCAAAAGTCAAAATACCTTGAATAACAGATATATAAAACATACGTAGAATAGTTTTATGTACATCAAAATGTCTTAATTTCTTAAGGAAATACAATCTTTGATTACATTTCTTCTGTATATTAGTTTATATGCTGGTGCCAATTATTTAATTTGTTATCTATGGTCAAGCCGAGGTATTTAAATGTATGTATCTACGATGTCGACAATTTCATTTTCAATCATAAGAGGGGGTATAGGGTCTTTTATGACACGAAAGTCTTATAATCATCTCTTTTGTTTTCTTGATGTTAAGTATCAAAAAGTTACATTTGCACCATTGGCTAAACCTCTCCATCTCATCCAATTATACAAGAATCATCTGCATATTTGATCAAATAAGTATTATCATGATGGCTACGATAGTCATGTGTATAGAGTGTATATAAAGTGACAGATATGACACAGCCTTACGGTGCACCAGTGTTTAGAGTTTCATAGATCGTGTTCCTGCCAGTTAAAAAGTCAAGAATCCAAGCAATTTTGTCTTTCAAATTATTCAACTTGTTCACCTTAATGTGGGGCTGAATTGTATTACAAGACGATGAAAAATCAGCAAATAGACAAGAGTCTGATCTAAGTGTTTTAAAATCCTATTTTTGTAACACAATGGTAGCATCTTCAACACTTCTTTTGCTTTAATACGCAAAGTGTAGTGGGTCCAGCTTATTCCATACCTCATCATGTTTATTTTAGATATATCATTGTTATTTTATAATATATATAGAATATTACTATTATAGTTTGATTTCAATAATATTTCGATGCTTTCAGAGAAAAGACTGTTGCCTCTGCTTCAAACAGCCACGTACATGGGCCTTCAGGATTTCGTCAAAGCCATCAAACTGCTTATGCTGTCCAGGCAGATCCATGAAGGGAACTTCACGGTGTTTGCCCCCATCGACGGTGCCTTCGATCTGAAAAGAAACTTGGTTGACAAGAACCCAGGCTTCATGCTGCAGGTTTAAGCAACGCTTATTGAAAATCATAATATATAATATTTTATTATTATGTGTATAAGGTTGTCCAGATGGAAAAAGAAAGAAAGGGAGACCAAAACCAACCTGGAGAAGGACAGTCGAGGGTGAGATGAAGGTCTTGCATCAAAAGTGGGGACCCTTGACCAAGCTAGCACAGGGTAGATCAAAATGGAAGTCATTTGTTGCTGCCCTAGACACCACTGGGTGTAATGGGTGAATGGATGTATGTAAGGTTGTCCGTTTGCTCAGTTGGTAGAATGTCTGAGTTGTGTTCCAAAGGTACCTGAATTCATCCCCTGTTTATGACAGTTCTTTTATGGCCCACCTGTACACATCAGCAGCGAATGGGTAGCAGGCTGCGGTCTTTTCAGACTCGGCGAATGTAAAATGGACGAGGAAAGTAGTGATAAACTACCACATTAAGCCAAATGCTAGTATAATCATGGCCCCACTCCTGATCCCTCAATGCTCGGATATGAAAACTGGTCCCACCATTACTTTATAATATCATGATTCAGTGCATACTCACTCTTCTTTTTTTATCAAGCATTCTTTTACACTTTGAATTATTATTATCTTTTGAATCTTGTCTTGTAACGAATAATCTGCATTATAATCAATCCAATTCCTCAAGCAGTTTAAGGTCTTGTTTTTCTTCTTCCTATTCCTTTTCTTTTGCTCATTTTCTTCTTCTTCTCTCCTTTTTTTCCTTTTTTCTCATGTTCTTATTTCTTCCTTTATTTTTTGTGCTTTCTATTATTCTCTCACTTTCTTCTTCGGTTTCTTCTTTGTCTACGTCAACGATAATTAATGTCACCCTTTTATGTTTTTTTTTAATTTTCATTCTTAAATAACTTTGAAATCATGTTGAAAGTTCATAACGCATTTTTCATTTAATAATCAGGATAGTCCCTCCAATCTGATTGTTTCTGAGTCGGGCATTGAACGGACAGTGAAGACACTGCAGGGAGCCGTTCTCGGCCACGTTGTGTCAGGCCTGCATCGCTCCAGTGCGTTGTTTGACGAACAGGTCATGGAATCAGAAAGCCCCGAAGGATCTACGCTCAGAATAAACTATTTTGATGGTCCCGAAAAGGTAATGACACAATAAGATGAGATATGATAAGATAAACTGTATTGATCAAAACATGGAAATCACAACTTGTTTCAGTCTACAAACACAAGTTCAATGAATATGACTTTACCAATAATAAAAAGGTGATGATTGATTAATTTAGATTGAATCAACTGATGACATTATATTCACTCATAACGTCTACAGAGAAATGAGGATTTACTGAATGTTTGAATCTACATTCATATAATTGAAGCTAAAACCACTCTTTGTGATGACCTTATAACGTTTCTCAGTACCACAGAAATAATAATAATAATAATAATAATAATGGACATTTATTTAGCGCTCCCTCTCGTTGGGATACATGCTCTAGGCGCTTTACATGTTTAAATCATAATAGAATGTGTCCATATCGAGCCACACTCGATAACATTTTAATGTGTTTCTAACATTGCAGCTGATGACGGTGAACTGTCTGAGGGTGGTGTCTCGGGACCACATGGCAACGAACGGCGTCATCCATTCCATCGAAAATGTGATGAGGCCAGTGACACAGACGCTGCTAGACTTTATCCGAGCTAGACGGGAGCTCAGTATGCTCAAGACAAGTAGGTTATCTTTAATAAACAAAAAATAAAGAGTGCATTAATTTATATAGCGCTTTTTCACCGAGAATCTCAGTCTCAAAGCGCTGTACACGGTAAATCTACCCCAGCAGGCCAGATCATTCAAGTACCATCTCAACTCCATAAGGAGCATGCAGAACATAATAATTTATGCCCTAACTTAGTGACAAGATCCTTCACTGCCTTCAATCCTGGGTACTCAATTACAGCTGAGTGGACTGGGACGGCCAAGAATTATTTCTGTCCCAACACTGGTTATTGAACCCGGGACCTCTGACTCTGAAGTCAGGCGCTCTACCACTAAGCTAACGGGCCGCTTTACCGACAGCTTACAAGTTACATTTTGTGCTTCAGTATCGTTTTAAATATTAGGGGCTTCAGATTCTTGTCGGGATATTGTCTTATCAATTAAAAAGCAAACAATTATTCTATATAAGAGAGTAGCGATGACATAAAGGAGTGGACATGAGAGTCGGTCACAGAAATAGGACAACACGAAGCAGACAGAGAAGACTATCGCAATATGATTTGGGAAACGACGACCTCACAAGGCCATGCTGGAAGATGATGATAAGAGTAGAATTCAATAAAGTCGCCATTATAATATACATGTGTTATGCATTTCAATAACTTTCTTACATGTCAAAGCAGTCATTGATGATGGAATCATTCCACTTGCTGGTCTGGCTTCTATACAACCAATGTAATATAATACACATTTGTTTTTCACATTACATTCATCCAATTTCTTTTTTTTTTTTTTAACTCCATTGTGCGTGTTTGTGCGTGTGTTGTTTCCACAGTTCTTGCCAAGGCTGACTACACCTACGAACTTGAAAACGAAGGCAAATTGACTTTGCTGGCCCCGTCGGATATGGCTTTTCTGAAGATAGACAGAAGATTGAGGGAAAGACTCCTCAACGGTGATCGAAAATGTCTTGAAAGTAAGATTCAATTCGTTTTTCAAAACGTGTATTCATAGTCCTGCAAGCCAGAATTCATTTCAGTTTAATTTGATTATGTATAGTATCATTATATTATCATACACTCCTATGTGAAATAATAATACATCGAAATATATTTTAAAATGATATTGATAACAAATTATATACTTGTACTGCATTTTGAGAAACTCTGTCCGTGTTAACTATTGACTACTTATCTTGTTTCATTGAAAGTAATATTGAAGCAATGATACCTTTTATTTATTCATGTTTCTCCATCCTGTAGACAATGCATCTAACTGAAATTTGATTTAATGTTTTAAGATTCGAACGAAGATTAGACAATTTTAATACTGGAAGAACCAAGATCAACTGTACAACTACCGCGAACCCATCACAACCGGACACCAAAGAGACGCCTCGGAGGAGGAAGAAGGATAATGATGTTAGAGGCTCATTAAGAGCATATTACCATTTAAGATTTTAGTGAACATTTGTGAACATTAATGTAGCATATTTACTTTTTGTTTGCATGGAAACTAAGCTACGATAATATATTATAATCGATAAAACAGATTATACTTTGTATTGTTCTATTTAAATCCATCTCCACAGGAGTTTTGCACAACCACCTTCTATATTAAATCCATTTCCACAGGAGTTTTGCACAACCACCTTCTATGTTTAAATCCATCTTCACAGGAGTTTTGCACAACCACCTTCTATGTTTAAATCCATTTCCACAGGAGTTTTGCGCAACCACCTTCTATGTTCAAATCCATTTCGTTTCACACAACCGCCTTCTATGTTTAAATCCATCGCCACAGGAGTTTTGCACAACCACCGTCTATATTCAAATCCATCTCCACAGGAGTTTTGCACAACCACCTTCTATGTTTAAATCCATCTTCACAGGAGTTTTGCACAGCCACCTTCTATGTTTAAATCCATTTCCACAGGAGTTTCACACAGCCACCTTCTATGTTTAAATCCATCTTCACAGGAGTTTCACACAGCCACCTTCTATGTTTAAATCCATTTCCACAGGAGTTTTGCACAGCCACCGTCTATGTATAAATCCATCTCCACAGGAGTTTTGTACAACCACCTTATATATTCAAATCCATCTCCACAGGAGTTTTGCACAACCACCTTCTATGTTTAAATCCATCTCCACAGGAGTTTTGCACAACCACCTTCTATATTTAAATCCATTTCCACAGGAGTTTTGCACAACCACCTGTTGCCCAATGTCATCTGTTCGTCGGCCATCCAGGGAAAGGCACACACCCGTAACTTGCTGAACCATTATGTGAACATTTCTAGAAATGACGATGATAAACTGTTCGTGGCCAATGCACAAGTTATGGAAGCAGACATCATGGCAACTAATGGTGTACTGCATATCATTGATGACGTTTTGGTTCCAGATGAAGGTCAATATTATTTTGCTACAATTTCATTTTGGTTTGTTTTTTTAAGAATATATTAATTATTAAATCCCTACGACGCAAATATCATTGTTATTGGTTTATCATTATTTTGATTTACAATGAGAAAGGTCTTAAGTATCCTACCTTTCTGTTATAATAATATATTATGTTATTTCATTGTAAGGCCAGCAATATTAAGAATCTCGTATTCAAATTATCATTAATTTTACACTATCTCACACTTCACTCAGGTGTGAGAGAGTACCGATTTAGAATCGGGGGAAACAGGGCACTGCACTGTGACGACCAACAATGACTTAGTGTTGATTTCATTATGTAACGTAACTAATATTGTATCATTGTGTTTGTACAAATGTAATATTATATGATATTTTATTATAAATTGGAATGAATAACATGACTGTATGCCATTGTACAACAAATTGCCTCTGAGGACAATAAAGATGATCATTATTATATAATTTCATTCTTGACTATTTGTCATCGTTTAGCCAGTGGAATCTTACAAGTTCTTGAGAAGCAGGGGTTTACTGAATATCTGAAACTGCTTGAGTCATCCGGGCTTTCTGATATGGTGGACACCATTAATAATGTCACACTTCTTGCACCAACGAATGAAGCTATTCAGGTAAACGAAATATTATCTCAATGGAAACTATATTTCATGTTCAAATTATACCAGAATATTATTTTATCATCTATTGAAGAATTATCTTTTTTTTCCCAGATAGCCAGCTAGCAACATCCGTTGGCCTGTGTATATCCTGTGATAAATATAAATCTAATTGCATCAAACGGCCCGTTAGTTCTGTTGGTAGAGTGTCTGATTACATGTATTAGGATATAATAATAACTGTATAATAATAAATATAATAATGGTCATGAGCCACTCTTTGTGTGAATCATAGTAATCAGGCTCTTTTTACTTTCAGGCTCTGTCTGAAGCACAGAAATCTCGTTTCTCATTAGACCCAGATCTTCTGAGGAAGATTTTACTTTATCACATATCTCCTGGGGAAAATAATGGCCAACACTTCTACGACAGTGAACTCATCCCATCATCGGAAGGGAGGCAAATCAGACTCAACAGATACACCAATGTAAGGATATTGGTCAACATTCAATATTTGAAAGGCGTTTTTAAGTAACCATCATAATTAGTCATATCAAATATCAAATATATTACGTTTTAGTCATTTCAGTCCCTTTATTTGAGAACTAATTTCGATAAACGGTTTGATTCTTCACTTTAAGTATTCTTTAGAAATAGTCATGTGTCTGGTATGTGAGAAGGGTATACTATTCCTTATCAGTCGACTCTTACCAAATAAACACCAAAAAACAAGAAAAGAAGTAAAGCAGTGTAATGAAATGGTTTTATAGAAACAGCAATAGTGTTGCGGCGTCCCCCTGGCCAAATTGGCTAGCGCGTTGGACGCATGATCAAATAGTAGTGGGTTCGAATTCCACTGATGCCAATCTGGTGTAGTGTTATTGGGAAAGGCACGGAATACAAACACAGATAATGATAATGAAGTCAAAATTTGACACTCAAGATTGGGCAATTAAAAGTACTTTATTTAATTCATGAACTTGCTTACTGTGAAATTAGTATGTTCTTTTAGAAAATATGAGTTGTTATCTAAGCCCTCACAGTATTCTATATGATGGCTCAGGTTGTTATATATTTTGCTGTAACAACAGAAAGATGGGCCGTTTAAAAAATATGAAAGTATTCCTCATCTTATCTTATTTTGATTATTAATTTTGATTTATTCCAATTTCGAAATTCATGTATTTTCTTGTGGTTTGGCAGTACATGTATCCCCAATTCAATGTGGGGACTGCCCAGTGCTCTCCTATGAGTGGGCAGGGATTTGTGGCCTGCAATGGAAAGATAAGAGTCATCTCTGAGGTAAGTGTGAATTAATGTTTCGTCTATTTGGGAACAGATACATTATATAAGTATGGTACAATCATTAATGATGTATTAAAGAGGAGGGACAGCAAAAAGAGAAAAAAAATCTTTATTGTTCTCATAGGCAATTTGTTGTACGATGGCATACATGTTATTTATTCCAATTTATAATACAATATCATATAACATTACATTTATGCAAAGACAATGATACAATAATAGTTACATTACATAATGAAATCAACACCAGGTCATTGTTGGTCGCTTACAGTATTCATGAACATCTTTGAAATTATACTAATGAGGGGTATTTTAATGACAATGTTCTTCTTTTCTTAACAGGTAATGTCTCCTCCCCATGGCAATGTGATTGACGTCCTTGCAAAAGACAAACGCTTTTCGGTTTTACTTTCATTGGTGAAGAAAGCCAAGCTAGATGACAAATTGCAGGAAATTGGACCTTTCACAATCTTTGCTCCTAATAATGAGGTAAACAGCATTATAATTAAAATAGAAAACTATTACAATACAAAAAAATGTCTCAAAATGTCTTCATACCATGATTGAGCACATGATAACACTGTCGATTTATTTGTTTTCCAGCCTATTATACCGATAGTAAATGTTTTGCAGTCTTATAAATATATTCTATGGAAAGACGAAACGTCTTTAATCATTAAATACGAAAAACCTCGCCATCCGAATTGGGTTTCTGATAACTACCTATTCTAAGGTTTTAATTTAGGTATGAATCGATTTTTGAAAAGTAAAAAAGAAATTCTTTTCAATTTTTCATCATTTAAACATCTAAACTTGACCAATAACACAAACCTAAGTTGACTTGATAAATTAGCAACAGAATGAAGTCAATTACATAATCAAATTAATATTATAACAATCTTATGTTGCAGGCATTTGAAAAAGCTGACAGAAGACTCTTAGATTCCCTGACCCAAGACACTGATAGGTTGGAGAAATTGTTGAAAGGTCACATTCTTGATGGTATGACAATTCTTTGATATCGTGTACCGTTAGTTTAAAGCTGTATCATGGGCGAGTAGTTATCTCTTTGAAATCAGTAATAGCGCCAACCTTTATTAATGTATACATCAGCGACATGTGTCATACACAAAACTTAAACTAGGCTATGCTGACAATGGGTTTTAGCACATCTGTCTACGGATTGGACAGAAAACGTACGCGTGCTTAGCCAGCTCACCAAGATAGTGAAATATTACTTCGATAATTAATGGTATCTGAAAATGAATACAACAAAATCGGTGGCAACAGTATTCCATCTGAATAATCATCAGGCAAGGAAACAGCTTATCATATCATCCAGGTTGGTGGAAATATTTTCCTAATAGAACAGAATCCCAAATATCTCGAAGTAAATCTTGACGGACAACTTAGTTACCGAAAACAAGTGGAAGGCTGTACAAATAATATCGCAAAAAGAAATCGCTTACTAAGAAAATTAGCAGGATCATCACTCTTGGGGAGCAGCACAGAGCGTTCTAAGAACATTGACTCTAGCCGTGACCTTCGAGAATCTCAAGGTCGCGCTCTAGCCCTACAGCCTTGCAAAGTACTGTGCCCCTGTATGCACCAGATGTTCCTACACCAACATCGTCGACACAGATTTGAGGGGAGGGGGTCAATGAGAATCAGTACAGGATGTCTCAAATATACGTCTACACGATGTCTCCCCATCATTAGCTCAATTGCACCTCCCCACATCAGAAGAGAGGAAGCAAACCAGAAGATAATCAATCAACTAAACGAAATACCCAATGACATCCCCCTAAAGCAAGTGATGAACAACACTCCATCAACCTCAATTCTTAAGTCGAGACGACCATTCTAAAGTCAGGGCTTCAGGATTTCAACATTAGATGCATAGGAGACATTGTGCATACACTGACTATTACATTAAGCAATTATAAAAATAAAATACTGGGTCACAGCAAACCAGCTCCGTACAGGACATAGTCGGACTGCATGAAATATGCATAGATGGCAATTTAAGGGAGTCACCAACATGTCCACGATGCAATGAGGAATCTGAAACAGCCGACCAAATCATACTCGATTGCCCTATAACCAAGCTCGAAGAAGGGTACGAGATGGTGCACAAAGGCGATAACAAACTTAAAAAACTTGAATCGACATCCAATGTGGATGTGTATAATATCTAGTCATACCCTACTACTACTTTGAACTCGTGATTGAATTACCATGGGTTCGAATGCTGCTGACACCCCGTATAATTCTGTAGTGCCCTTGGGAAAGACACTTAATGCTTTAATGTGTAGAGTATCTCATTCCACTCACCTACTTAATGGATATCAGCAGTGTCTCTATTTGTCTGCCTCCCTCTTTCTGTATCTCGCTATCTCTCACTCTCTCTCTCTCTGTCTCTGTCTCTCTCTCTGTCTCTGTCTCTCTCTCTCTCTCTCTCTCTCTCTCTCTCTCTGTCTTTCTCTCTACCCCCTCTCACCCACCCAAATACTCTCTCTATCTCGCTCCGTCTTTCCCATATTATTTGGGTAGTCAATTACCGTCTACTTTCGATTTTTAGAATAACATAATACTTAGCCAGCTGAGGATATCTTTATATTCGTATTTACCCAGGTTTCCTTTGCTGTGCTCGCATCAACCGAGGGTGGATCTTCAGCTACCCCAAGATGGCTACTCTAGCAGGAACGTCCCTTAGGCTTACGAGAGATGTCATGGGTCAACCCAAAGTTGGCCATGCTTACGTCATCAGCTGTGACAGAACAGCCACCAACGGCAATGTGCAGGAGCTGGATGAAGTCCTAGTGCACGCGCCTACTCCCCATCGGAGATGGAACAATCGGTGGCGATCTTGGAGGAGGAGGGCATACTAAAGTCTAAAGCAGATCATTTGAGTGATTCGCCGAAGTTGGAAAAATCAAAAATGTATACTTGTGCACCACTGTAAATCAAATTATGACAAAGGGGTTGTGAGGGGCACTCTGTATCATAGCAACGATGACGAGTTCACGTTTATGATTAGTACTCACTTACTAACATTGAATATAGTTTAGTGATACCCCTCCTATGTTACGTAGTGTGATTTCTTTTATTGTTTATGGGAAATATTACTGAGTGCAATATTGCACTTCGCTCTCATCAGCACAAAATATTTTCCGCCAAGTTTACATATGTTCATTAGTGCCGCTTCTTTCCTCACTTCACTCAGAAACCAAGATCAGGAGCATAAGCTCAAATCGATTAACATTGAGATCCCTACTCAACTACTGTTTATGATTGTACACATAGTTTCAGGGTGTTAAGTGATCAAAAGTTGTTTCATGGTGAGAGTTGAAATTTGTTACAAGGAAAGATATACACTCAAATTGAATGAAATCCTTGATCAGATCTTCATTTTGATTGAATAGTTTTCTTGTCCGTAGATGATACAGTACTTTCTTCGAAATAAATGTTTGTTTTACATTGCAATAAATACTTCCTAGCTCCTATTTCATCATTATTCTTATTTTTTCATTTAAACGATTCTGATAATGAATAATATAATAGTAAACTGATTTGGATGAAAGTATTAAAGAAACAAAAAAAGTAATTTGCAAATAAGAAACATTTTCATTGAATCAGTTCAAAAGGATCAGGGATATAAAATTTCATAGAAGAAAGAATGAATTTTCTCATAACGTCAACCTAGCAACACCACAGAAGAAATTGTGTGTTTGACTTTATGATTAAAATTCCAACCTGTTCATCTTCATCATGAAAGTTACTCCCTGTGTTAATACTGTATATATGTATTTCGTAAGTTTGCTCTAGATATAATAGACCTAACAAGATGACCCCCCCTCACTTTCTCTCTCTGTCTCTCCACTCTCCACCCCTTCTCCATCCGTCCCTCTATCTCTCCCTCCCCTTCAGTAAATACCCAGTATCTACATATAAAATAAACCTTTAAATCAGATTATTTGACTCTCTTGACGAATCAAGTTTACTTAAATTTTCAAAACATTTGTTAGAATATCTGTGCATATAAATATAACTTGTTACCTTAATATGTCCCTCTATCTCTCCCTCCCCCAAAGTAAATGTCCAGCATCTACATATCAAATAAACCTTTAAATCAGATTATTTAAATCTCTTGACGAATCAAGTTTACTTAAATTTTCAAAACATTTGTTTGAATATCTGTACATATATACATATAACTTGTTTCCTTACTATGTTACTGTTACCATTACTTAAACGAAGGTTTGCCTCCAGTACATTCTTTAAAAGGGTTTCAAAGTGGTGTGTCCCTTTTACTATCAGTTTCTTTACTACAATAATAATTGACATTTCGCGCTAAAGTACTTAAAGGGACTGTAATGAAATGCAATACTCTTGTCCATCAAGATATTTAGTCAAGATGTTCTGGATTTCATTCAATCCACTTTGTGTGGGTTTGGTTCAATTGGTTGTATGGTATTTCATAGAATGTTTCTCACTTTAAGGCATTGGCATGTGATGCAAACTTAGAGCACTGGCAGTGGATTAAAGAATTTAAGTCGAAAGTGCAGTAGCTCTTCTTTTTTATTTCAAAAACAGACTTCAAAATTTCATAATTAGTCGAACTGCATTAAATATACGAGCTGTTATATAACTTAAAAACTTATAACTTTAAAAATTGGTCACTTGTGTACTCAATTCCATACACATCGGTAATAAAAGAGTGCATTCAAAATAATTTAGAGTTCAATGAAAAGTAGTCAAAGAGATTGTAAAGAGAC
>JAUEKV010025528.1:0-11087 GCA_031833985.1 Ancula gibbosa
TCTCTCTCTCTCTCTCTCTCTCTCTCTCTCTCTCTCTCTCTCTCTTTCTCTCACTCTCTCTCCATACGTACACACCCACATACATGTGTGTATTTCTTTTTATCCTTCTTCAGGTGTTTATTCGATGTCTATCGATCCTTTACTTTATCTATAACGATTAATTCATTACGATAATGCATCGAGGACTTTCTTTTTATGAGATTCTATTTAGAAAGCCTAGAACCTTATTCACATCCACTTCTTTCAAGTAACTATGACTGATGTTCCCCCAATCTACCTTCTGTTCACACTTTTGAGTACTGGTTTTTTTTTATCTTCTTCTCTTTGTATTTGTCTAGTCTCTGTCCCATAGGGGTATAATAATCTTAATTTTATGTTAACTATTCCTAGAAACGTTCTATTTGTGCCGATAGTCATTGTGAAGATTTGAAGATTTCTTGATACATTATTATTTTTTCATGCATCAACTTTCTCTTACAAGTCAGTTTTGAGTTTTGCAATTGATTCCGTTCTTTTGGATTTTAGTCACTCTTTTATCCTGTTGCCGTTCTACATTGAAATGTGAGGTTAAGGATTTGTGGTTTTGGCTGAAGTATTTTCTATTGTTTTCTATCTCTCTCTTTCTCTCTCCCCGTTTCTATCTCTCTCCTTCTCCCTCTCCCGCTATCTCTACCTCTATCTCTCTCTCTATATCTCTCTCTCTATCTATCTATCTCCAGTCCCTATCTCTCTCCTTCTCCCTCTCCCACTATCTCTCTCTCTTTCACTCTCCTTCTATCTCTCTCTCTCTCTCTCTCTCATACACACGCACACACACACACACACACCTCACAATTCTCTGCATCAAAGGATTGTCAGCATACAATCAGTTTTTATATCTGGGACACTTTCTTTCCTCCTTATTTTAATTCTGTCTAATTTACAGTATCATGTCTTCTCATTTACCATTTTTATGCTGTGCATTTTCGTTTCAAACTCAACCCAAATCAATCATGAAATTCCAGCATTTGATTTGAGGTTAAACTTGGAGCAAGTTGGCGCAGGTCTTGAATGATCTCTTTCCTTCTAACCATCTTGCTTCTCTCCTCTCTTGTTCTACTTATTTCTTTTTACCTTCTTCTTTTTTTTGTGTTAGCTATGAAACGCTATTAAAGAATCAACAAGAGCTTCCTATGATGAGTTTTAGGCTAGGACCCATAGTGAGGATCATTCCATTTCCCTTTTCTAGCTACTCAGCTAGCCCTGCAATTACTGATTTAGTCGTTTTAAATAGCTAGGAAAATGAAGGTGTCTGGATATTCAACGTAAATTCACTAGTCTAGTTTCCAGCAGAGAATTCAAGAATTATATCTACTGCCCACTTTGACCTCAATTGTTCTATCCTTTTCTCTTTTCTTTCTTTCTCTTTGTTGATGTAAAGAACAAAGTTGTCCTATTCTACTTTTGAAGGTAGTAGAGGCAATGAAAGTTATTTTTAATGAATGTCTTACTCTTCTTGGGAAAATAAAAGAACCTCTTCAAGATATTTAATTTTCTTTGAAGTCTTCCAACTCATTGTCAGTAAATGCAATGTATCTCATGTCTAAACCTTTCTTCATCCCCGTCTGTAGAGTCTTGATCCAAACTCTCAGCTAACGAGCCGCCAACGTAAAATGCAGGTATGGCTATCTGATCTGAGTGATTAGTTGACCTGTATGGAAGCGCTTCTAGCCCATAATCATTACTGACTGTACGTGTAATAACTCTTGTCATGAACTCCCCTCTCCCATGAAATTTCGTGGTAAATAATACTGTCACCATCTAACTAAACTACACAATACAGTAGAAGGCCTTCAGATCACCTTAGTCCTGCTGTACTTGCTTCGTTTATTGATTGAACGAGAACATTGTATATTAACTCTGATGTGGAAATGACTTTGACTTGGCTAACTGCTCCCATTTCATTTGTTTTCCATCACTTGGTATGGCCCTCTTCGTATAGATTTTTTTGAGCTGCCTGCATTGGATGGAATTGGCATTTCTCTTTGCGCATGTGAAATTGTACTTAAGTATTACTCACTTTTAGAGTCATTTAATCTTCTGAGTTGGATTTGTCATTGAACTTTCTATGCCCTCACTGTTCGCATATTGTTCCTCACCCTGCTTGAAAAGGAAAAGAGGGGCTGTCATTGTCTCTTCTAGATTGAGAAATTTACAGTAAAAGGATTTTTTTTATTGAATTTTGCGTCCTGATTGTAAGTTGAGTTATGTTTAATTAAAAAGCGATCTTCTTACCATTTTTGTTTTTTTATACCAACTCTTGTCTCACTTCAGCTCCTGATATTTTCTTCAATTTGCTGAAACTCAATTTATCGCAATTTTAATGCAAAATGTGAAACACTTGTGTTGAAAGCTACAAAACTATTTATGAAATAAGTATACAAACAATGACACAAGTACAAATAAAGTTTAAATTTACATCCTTTTAAAAAAAAACGTCTCCATGGCATCACAAAACCGTCAATATCATCTTTCCAATGATCTCTCTCTTGAATCCTCATAATATGTCTTATCTTTCTGCTTTGTCCATCTGTCTGCCTTCCTCCCTATTTACCCACGTAATAGCACACCTACCTGCCTTACTACCTGTACTACATAATATGTCTTATCATACTTTTGTCTTCTATCCATAATACTCCTTTTTATTACATGATGTCCCCCTGATAAGAGAGGAAAATGTCTTTCATATATTGTGATGAGAAGAACGAAAAAGAGAAAGATGTGATTTTAATGAATTTCTTTGTACCCTAGATATCCGTTTAGATTCACCGTAATTCCTTTGAGCACACCACCCCCCTCGTCCATCACCGTTGTTTTTATAAATAATGTCACATAGACAACATTAGGTTAGGTTTTATTTTGAGCCTTGTTATTTGTTTCGAGAGCCGTTGGAAGTTTTCTGTTTTACCCTGAAATAGACTAGTACTTCACCACGTTACCTCCCTTGCTGCACTGCCATAGAAAATATACGCTGCAATTTTTGGTTTCTATAATAATTGAAGAAAAAAACCTTTACATCTGTTGTCTCATTTATCAAAGAAATTTTCTCCATCATCGGTTTGTTTGTGAGTGGCTGGTAGAGGCATTTTTGAATGCCCGTTTTATGTCTCTATCACTGGCTCGCAATTATTATAGAATAGGAAAGTTGACCTCTGATTCATTCTTACATTTATTTATTTTTCTCACTTAGCCATTTCTTCTTCTCAATTCATAGCATTGAATGATGCGATACAAGACATTAAGTCAAGTTCTTTGACTTTGCCTTTTTTTAAATATCATGCTTTCAATGATGGAGAAAAAGAATGGATATAACCTCATTCATTCCATGTTTCTTCATAGAGCAAAAGGAGATGCATTTTCTCTCACTTTGTTCTGCAGTAGGACTTGATCAGAAATTGTCACTCCGCTTTTCACTTTCACATGATCTTCCATGATTACAGTTTCACTTAAGATAGTCTTGATTTTATTATAAGGCAACTCATTTATCATATGTATAGTAGATCTATTCATTCTTTATATTTCATCCCACTCTTTTTCACTTTCCGTTAAGATTTTCTTTCTCGTCTTCATCACTGTTTTACTTATTTCACATCATCAGTATCATCAACTATTATCATCATTCCCAGTCTTCTATTAATCATCTTCTTCATTACTATTTGCCTCCTGTTTTATACTCATCATTATCATTGCCAGTATCATCATTATCGTTATCAATTGAATGAGCATTTTATTTTTGCCCATTTAGTATTATACTGATTTATTCAGATTATCACTCTTTTTTTCAAGTTGAACAACGTTGGGAAGAAAAGGCATTGGATGGCATTGCTGTTTTCTCCATTTAAACAATACTTTATAGCCTGCTCTTTCTTCTTTGTTCTTGTATTTTCCTCCTCTTCTTTTACAGTTGCGTGTGATCAGAGCATTTCGCTCTCTGCTGGAGGACTTGGAAGAAAAACGTAGTGTCCACAGCTACCACAGTTTTCACAGCTTACGCATGTCGCGAAGCCATCATGGTGCACGAAATACCGAAGAGCCGAATGCTCAGCAGAATTCCGAATCGCGCTTCCTTCGAACCATTTCTCCTCCTGCGCCTCTCAATTCTTTCTCGCGCCCAAATCACCGTAGTTCTCGGGGCAGTCATTCTAAATACAATTCTTATGCGGCAACACCATCGAACACCTATCCAAACTTGCAGCTGAAAAGTCAGTCTTATGAGAACGTTCCGTTAGTCGCGAAACAGAGAACGGTCAGCATTGACGCTCCTGTAAACCCAGTATGCAAAGTGTCGCCACCAAAAAAATCTAAGACATTGAGTTATTCGGATATCACAGAGCACACAGAAACAGCTATTTAGCCTTGTATCCTCCCTTGTAATTTTACCCTAACCCAGCTTCCCTGTGATTGTCTTTAAAAGGGGGCCACAAAATGATATTACTCCTTTTCTTCTGATCAACCCAAAAGACCTCTCCTCCTCCTCCTCCACCTCTACTTCTTCTTCTTCTTTCTCTTCCCCATCCTTGTTCTATATCATTCTTTGTTGGTGAAAATTATTTGACCTTGAGGTTTTTCTGACTTGAACATGCTCAGCTGCACTACCTTTGTTTAAAGAATGAGTGAGTTAGGTTCCATGCTTCAAAATTCGTGTTGATCATTGTAAACTTAAACAAAACACATATCTTTGTTGAGGGGAAAAGAGCGGCCTCCAGAAGTTTGGTAGAGTGAACTGGTCTTGTCAGTCAATGAGCTACTTTGGAACAAAATGGTTTCATATTCGAGCCTTTTATTTTCAAATGGACTTCCAGATTTGATTCTCAATGATTTTTGTTACTTTATATGTCATCCTTATTATTCATTATTTTATATAATTCTGTCGCCCTGTTGTAGTAGTTGTGAGGGTTTATTTTAATTTGCTTGAATGGCCTCATTAGATATCTTCTGTTTCAGATAATTCAGACTGAATTCTTGACAATGAAAAAAGGCGATGTTTATCATAATTTATGTTCAAAGTTTTGGTCCTTCGTCTATGAGATGCGTCTTCAATTGATAATCTCATGTATGGCATCTCAGGTGAACTTGCAGTATTATGTTTGTTTGTTTTGGCTTGTCTTGTCAATGCTGGAATCAATCGTTAACACTTGTATAACCGTTAGATATGTGTTCACTACAGCAACTTCTCTTCCGAGTTTGGAGAAATCTTTGTTCCCCTTTTCTTTTGAAACTGTGAATCTGGTTTATCCAGCCCTCTTCTCTTCTCTTTCTCTTTCTCTTTCTGTCTACCTCTCTCCCTACTAATACATTCAGACTGATAGATTTTTTTTGTTCATCCATTATTTCCTTGATTCATGTTGATCCGTCATTTCCATCTGAATTGTGTTCCATTGGAGTAGCAGTTGTCTTTCGTTTTTTATAAAATTTCTTGTTTATTTCTCCTGGTTTCCTTTTTAAATATACTTATCTTTCTGATCCCTTAAACATAATTATATATATATATATATATGTTTATACCCCATATTCTACCTCCATTTCAAGTGTTCTACTAATATCCTAAAGAAATAATTCTCCTATACGTCACTTTTAAATTAAAATTCCTCTTTGTTTTTAAATTGTAAAAGAATTATTTCCACTCATTCGCCTCTTAGTGAAACAAAAGGAAACAACTTTCGCCCCATTTTAATGGGGGGAAGAAAGGACTGAAAGTTAATTTGAATTTGCTATATATTCAAACCATTTTTCTTTACTTGGGACTCGTTATGACTAGCCTTGATTGCTATTATTACCACTACCGTTCTTCAGAGCTTTAAGCTGTATGAGTACGGCGAGCCGCTGGAAAGAGTGTAAAGGGCAGATTACTCTGCCTCAAGGCGGTGTGGCCGGTTCTGGTGAGTGGTCGGCGAACTTCGTACTCATGTGGCTACTCAGTTGTTCAGTATATTATGATTTATTCACAGGTCTTGCCATATTTCCTCGCCTATTCTCGATCTCGTTTGTGTCATTTGTATGTTTTCTTTGCACTGTTTAACAGTGTGTTCATCGGTATTTTGGTTGGATTCCCCCCCCCCCTATTTTCATACTATAAATAATATCCCCCCCCCCTTTTTCCTCGCCCCTTTACACGTATCTATTTTGTCTCAATCATTGGCTGATAATTATATATTTTGTATCTGTCTCTACAGCTTGTCCACCCTTTTTTGCGCCCTCTTTCATATTTTTATATTATCCATGTGGTCCATCTCTTCAATTTATTTCCTTCTTCTTTATTCATCATGAAAGAGATTTAATAAGATTTTTTCCTAGATAATTTTTCCTCTAGAGTCTGCCTTATAAATATATGTATGTTATATACATGCTGCCTTTCAAAATGGCATAGCAGTGTGGCTCGGAACATTACTCTCTCCCTCTCTCTCTCTCTCTACTAGACTTTAGTGTGGTACCAATCTAGAAATGTTCAGTTTGATTGCATGGTATTGCGTGTCCTGTGTTGCTTTTCTCTCTTATTTTCCATTTCTTGACGTCTCTGGCATTGCTGTGTAGGGATCGTTGTAGAACTGGGCTCTCTTAGTTTTGATTGAAGACATTTTTTTAAGCAACATATTATGGATAAGTGAAGTTTTTTGAAAATTTTGCTTTAAAATTATAAATTTGACTATGGGGGCTTCCATGATTTGAAAATAATTGTTGATTTATTTTAATTGAGATGGAGAAAAGAGTTTATTAAGCTAAGTGCTTGAATAAGGAATTGTTATTTGTAAATGTCAGAATTAAACTGAGGAAATTTTCTAGAAATATCATAGACAAGAATTTGAAAGTTCATATTTTCTTGTGTGTTTTTTTAATTGGGAATGGAAAAAGGTTGGGACATGAGAAGCTTACATAAAACATCGACTTTTTACTTGGAGAAAAATATTAGCAAATTGTGAATGCTCTTGATACCCTGTTTGTTTGCCTTCCTTTCTCGCAGTTTGTCAATTTGCCAATGTCTAGACATTCGTTTGTGTCTTTCTATTTGTATTGTAACTTTGGTGTACCTCAATAACTGGTCATGGTTAGTTGTTTCAGATACGATAATCCTGTCCTAATAGCCATAAGCTGTTGCAGACGCTGCTGTGTTGTTCCTTTATCGTGTTCTGTCTGACTGTTCCTATTATTCGTTTTCCTCCCAGTATAATCATCATGTATCTTTGTCATTATTACCATTCATTATCTCTCCTGTTTGCCTTATTGTAAGTTGTCGTTTATTCAGTCTGAATATTTTTAACCTGGGTTTGAATTCTTCGTCCTCTTTGGCTCATTATTAATTTTGATTGTTGAAACAATGATGATGATAATAGTATGGTTTTACATATTTTGTAACCTTTTCCTTTTATATGATGGCTGAAAAAGTGCTTTGAATGATAAAAATTTGCCTATCTCCAAAAAGAATGTGCAGGCTTTGCGTGTATTTATTCTATTATTGCTAGCCATTGCTCAAAGAAAGGTGTCAGAGTTGGCCAGATGCTGTGGTCAGTGAGGGAAAATCTCATGCGCACATTTGGAGGAAAAATAGCTTTTCAGCATATCTTTGATGAATGCCACTACATGTATTTTGATAAAGAGTGTCTGAATAAGTATGTTCTGTCTGTCTATCATTGTTTTAGTACAGTAGGTTTTATTCTACACATCTCCGGGATTTTTTACAATGATTACGGACAAACTTTTTAGGTGAATTATCCTGAAGAAAAATGCACTCATTCCCATGGTTATAAACAATTATATTAATCGTGGATTCACAACCTATTAGCTGGCTCTTTCCAAGATACAATGTATAAAAAAGAAGCACCATGTCATTATTAGTGGACATAACATCAAATGAAATGGTGCCCAACTCATAAATGATATCACTGATCTTATTAAATTTCTGTACAATGTCAAAATAATTGTCACAACTATTAAAAAAAAGGGATTGCAGAATACTCTGTATTGTTGAAAAGTATATTTTCCGTATTGTTAGCTTTCAAGACGATAGCTAACCAAAATCTCACCACAGCAGCTTTTTAAACAAAGAAAAAACTTCTCATGATTTAGAAAGATTTTTTTTCATTCGCTTTGGAAATAAAGTAGAATGTGCTGTAGGTAGATTGAATTGAAAATTGATTTCAAAGATGTGTTTCTGTTCATTGCCAGCTGAATTCCTTTTCCTTTTTCATCTTTAAGAAAATGTAAAAGATTATTTTGTATTGTTATATTGTTTTGACCTTATGAATTACGATCAGTAACTGGTGGATCTATTCCCATGCTTTGGAAAAAAAAACAATGTCAAAATTGTCCTGAGTTCAATTTTTGGATATTTAATTATCTTTCAAATTTGAGTGTGTTAAAAATTTAATAATTGGATTACATAGCTTAGTTTAATCACTAGATAAGAAAACATGAACAAATCTAAGGATATTAAAATCATTGATTTCATGACCCGAATTCTGTTCTTAACTCTGTCAAACATTCATGTTACTGATTGTTTGGAAGTAGCATAGAAAAGAGACTTTTGATACTTAGTTAGTTCAGTTAGTTAATTTGAGAGTAAAGCCTTGAGCATCATGAGCCATGAGCGGCTTTTGATACAGATGCTACAAGCTTTCTTTTATTATTAGTGTGCGCGCTCTTTGTATTTCCCATCATGATGATTTTATGGCCGCCAGCAGCGCCGAATTAGCTCCTCATTCCGATAGATAGGCGTCCATATCGACTGCTTACAGCTAGTTGGCTACTTTTGTGATGACTTTGTTGGTTGATAAGGATGATAGATGGGTGGATGTTTAGCATGGTGTGTCTAAATAGATGGACAGTTGTCAGGTTGATTGGCTGTGGATGTAAATTTGGAAGTGTGTACTACTGTTTACACTTGAGTCTGTTTGTGTTTGATTGTATGCAGTAATATTTACCGTGCGGAATCCGTCTGTTTCTTCCACACTACTTGGTCATGCTTTGTGAATATAATGAATTGTTACCTTTCGAATGTTCAACAATCCTTCTCATACAGTTATTCAAATTCTCCACCGACGGAAAACTCATGTATAAATATGTAATATACGTTTTGTATTTAGTCTTATGATTCAGTATTCATTTATGGTCAATTCGCCTTGCTAAAAACATGGTGTAATGAAATCTTGGCGACCCTCCATTCACATGAAAATCCTTCATGTATATATGGATTTAGCTCTCCTCTTTCTCTTTTATTTCTTCCTTCTTGACCCTGTCTCTTTTCCTCCTCCTCCTCCTCCTCTGGCTCAAATCTTTTTTCTCCTCTATTGACCGTTTGTTCCCTCCTTTACAGCATAAATCCCTCTGTGCCAAGACCATTTTGCTACACTACCAATAACTCATTCTTATCAAAAAGAAAGAAGAATAAAAGTCATTGTAAATGTTCGAAGGAATCGCGATTTGATCACATTAATAGCGGGCACTCCACGATGGCTTCCACACATGCTGAGCTGATGACAGATGGGGCTATAGGAGTCTCGGTAAAGAGGCGCACCTATCTCGTCTGCTTGGGTCGTCCAGGCCTGGGACTCCTAGTAGACTTGCCTATGAATTTCTTCCAAAACATGTCTGTCGTCCCCTCGGCCGTAATGTCCGCTATATCCTGCTCTCATTGGCCTGCTTTGGAGTGCTCTTGTTTTTCAAGGCCACTGAAATGTCAGTGCCTAAACTACCATTACTACTACTACTACTACCATTACCACCACCACCACTACTACTACTCCTACTACTACTACCACTACTCCAACATACTGCTGAGTAGAAGCCTCCCTCACAGCCAGGTGAGGAGGATGACGTCCGTCCGGCCAATCAAGAGAGCTGGGACAAGTAAGCCTTTCACTGGGCTGTTGTTTCTCTTTCGTGTGTGGATATCTCCTGGTCGTTGTAACTGTCTCCATATATATTCTATTCACTTATGGCTTAGCAATTACTGTCACCATCTCTTTGGTCATCATCACCACCTCCACCTCCACCACCAGCCCCTTCACCACCACCACCATTGCCAGTGTCGTCGTTCTATATGCAGTTCCATCACCAACTGTCATCACCAGTCTTATGTGTTCAACAATGCAACAGTGTCAATTTTCTGTCTCCCGCCATTTTATTTGTGTAACAGCGCAAACATGTCTTAACATGTCTTTCTGCTGAAACTCTCTCAAACAACCCTCGTCAGGGCAGATGTCTGAGTCTAATCGTTTAGAAATTACAGTGGATCAGTGGATCGTTTCATTCTCCACTTTTCTTTGAATACATTTTGCATTTTAACGGTTGTGTGGCCTTGATTCATCGAACAGTGAGACAGACTCTTAGCACTGGAGACAAAATGCTATCTCTCTACTGACCATTTATCACCATTGTCCTCATTTTGCAGAGTTGTTTGTTGGTGTGTTTGTTGTTACTTATTTTTCTCTTACCATTGTGTTTAATCACCAAGGTCCATTCTTCCCCTTTAAAGGATGCCCACTTATGCCTCTGGGGCTCGGTATAATATCCGTTTTTAGCCATCCTGTCGCTAGTGTAGTCTTCCTTCACCGCTAATTGTCAATTAATTTTTCCAGCACAGATTATCGTTGTCGTTGGCAAACATGTTCCTTGTGATTATTTATTCGTATCATGCACAGCTGCTTTTTTTACCCGTCACACCATGATTTCATGATAGTATTCGTGTATTATCTTTCGTGTTTGCACTGTATGGTATTATTGACATTGCTAACATTGATATTGCAATGTAGTTAATAAATCCATTTTATACCTTTCCCGAAATGAATTTCTTCCTAGCACTATTCGAGTTGTTCAAATGCCTTTATTCGTTTCAATACTCACAGAAAATTATTTCCTTTAAAATTCAAATATTTAACTTGTCATGAAATTCACAGCCAGCTCTTCGAGTTTTAAACTTCTTTCCATTTATTCTCCCTTCATCTTTTTGAAATGATAATCAGTCATCTCTTTTGCCTCTTTCGATTCCATGGCCAACCTCTCTCTAACTTAAATTATGTATCAAATACCTCATAATGTCGGTGTAACATGCTCCT
>JAUEKV010032186.1:0-13073 GCA_031833985.1 Ancula gibbosa
GCTGAGATGATCGCAATATGATTAATAGAGCCCTTAAACCAACAACCTAACTAACTAACTAACTAACTCTCTCTCTCTCTCTCTCTCTCTCTCTCTCTCTCCCCCCTTCTCTATCTCTTTACCCCCTTCCTTCATCTTGAGATCACACTCCATTTGTTTGGAAGACACTCCACCAAAGAGCCCAAACGGATGGTAGGCCATCTATATGTTGCGTAATGATCCATTCTTGGAACTTTCTGTTCATTGGTTTAATGCCCCCTTTGGCCTTGCACTGCAGGTTTAATATTTTAGTTAAATTTCATATGGTTGTTCTTCCCTTTACATGTATTTCTCTAATAGTTCCTTAGTCTTTCATTTTGGCCTTTAAATGTTGCCCCCATGTCTCATTTTCTATTTTTTTGGCCAGTCATTCACAACCTGTTGTCTTAATCGGTTCAATGAACAACGATGTGTCATCCCTCCTAATTCATCAGTTCGTTATGTAGTATTTATTTATTTGCCATGGTTTTCAGGTTTTTTCTTTCATCCTTATTTCTCTTCTTAATAATCCCTCCTAGTAAAAGGTTAAGTTTTAAAGTGTTCACCAGGATCTTACTCTCCACTGTGTGTCTGGTTGGTCACTATCTGCAGTTTCTAGGCTTAAATCAACTTGCTAAAAATGGAAATTATATTAATTGAGCCCAAGTATCCTGCTTTACATAGATAAAATTGTGTCAGGTTGGTGAATTGTGTAAAATATGACTTTAAGGAAGTCACCAGGCTTGTTGAATTGCTGTTCCAAAAAGATCTGGTTTTATGTATTGTATCGAAAAATTGAAATATTCTGTCATTTTGTTGCCATCTGGTAGCTTGACAGTCCTAGCTGCTGTAATCTTTACTGTGTTTGAATGACTTATGGCCACATAAATCCCGTTCTCTAATAAAGGATAAATGTTTAACCTGTTTCATATATTTGTCGCATGCAAGTCACACTTAAATATTGATATAATATTGCCAGCCATATTTTGTATGAAGATAAATTACAAATTGAGCAAGAGGGGCTTAAAAAAACTATAAAAAACTTGAAAAATCCAAAACTACAAAAATAAAATAAAAAAAAACAACAAAAAAAAACACAAAAAACCCATAAAAATACCCTCCTCTTGCTCGTGACACAAAATATTAATAATGATGATTTATTTGGCAGCCTATTAATGATATTTATATATTATGTATTTATTTACTATTATGTACTTGAAGTCATTTGCAACTTTTGTCACATTATACTGTTTTCTGACAATTATAAATTGTTAGAGGTGGTAGTGCTATATTTAGGCTTTGAAGCCACCTTTGCATCCAAGATAACAGGGAGGGATTTTTTTCTTATGAATTGTATTTATTAACTCATTGCATTTTATTAGAGTTGAATGATACCCATGTATGATAATTGATATGATATGCTTAATCTTGACTCTTTTGTGATGCTTTAAAGATTTTTATCTTATATGCTATTGTTTTCAATTATTTCATGGGAAATGTACCACCACAGGCATCAAAATCGGAAACAAATATATACACATATATACATATATTCAACTGTTATATCTATATCTGAAGTACATCTTTTGTTTTCCCAGGATTGTTTGAATGATGACTTTTCCCCTTTTCTTAGTTCTGATTCCGTCATTCCTTTAAAGGTGTTAATGATATCGAAAAAATAATATGAGACTAATCTTGTGGCCTACTTCTATTTGTTTGTTTTGACTGTCAGTGGAGACAATCAGTTGTTCCATTAGCCTTTCATACATCTCCTTCCTGGACATGCTCTGGTCACAGCATCTTTATCACCATCCATTACTTCCAAATATTCTATGAGCCTAATTGCAGAGTCACTAACATTTGTGTATGAATTTGACATTTATATGGGTATATATGTTTGTGTATGTGTATGTACATATTTTGCAAAAAAGCAATATGTGGTGTCTTGCCACTCTCTGAGTCATGCATTTAAACTGATTGATGTGAGCACTGTAGAAATTACAAATTGTAGATTTTAAAGAAATAGATATTATTCCTTTTAGGTGGGATATGCAATAATCAAGGTCCACTAATCTTTTAACACACCCAATCAGTAAATTAAACAGTATGTTATGCATGTTAGGTTTCTTTTGTTAGAATGAAAACACTAGTCTTGTCAAAATGAAATTTAATAAAAACCTAGATAATCTGTATCACCTATTTATTACCTTTCATATGCTTAATTCCCAGGAAATAAAGTTGCTCATTATTCTTTACATCAGGTTAATTCATACCATCACTTTGTCACAGGCTTCGTGTGCCTTTCTATAGCGAAACGGTTAAATGCAATAAGTCAATTGTTAGGCATGCCCATTTCATTCTTCATTCTCTTTATTCAGCAGAATATAATGGAACTTACACAATGGGCAATGAAAAGAGGGCTCTGTTAAACAGGTTCCACCATCATCTCTAACATATTTGTAACAAAAGAATCAAATATCATCTTGATTCACATATTTCACAATTCAAACTTACAATACTTTTTGATGCTGTAGGATTCCTGTGCTTTGTCATCCCTTATGACTTCACAATAAAATAAACTGCTAATTGAGTTTTGGTATTTTGCTCCACTCCAGCATTTTTTATGTCCCATTTTATGTCACCATTGAAATAAATCCACCCCCAAAAAGATGACCCAGCAAATGCTATTTGAATTAGATTTATATTTTATCTAGTGCATAAATACATTTGCTCCTCAGATGTTTCCATGTTCTGTTGAGTCTAATGTAAAGAAATGAAATGAATTCATTCTCATTAGACTTCGTCTTGTTCTTGAGCTTAGAATTTACATCATCTCATTCTTGCTTAGAGCTGCTTTCTCTCCCTCCCTCCTTTTTTATATTTAAAATTTTATACTTGGTGAGTTCGTTGAAAGTCAAATAATTGACATAAAAGACGAATTAAATTGAAGCTATGTAATACAGTTCTCCGCTTAAGCCCACAAAATTCCTCTTTGGTCTGATCAGTTAAGGCCCACATATCACTACAGATTTTTAAAACCACTTGCATTGTAAATTATTAATTTCACATTTAATAACAGCACAAATTGAGTTAGGATATTGTATCATATGAATTGATCTCAAGTGTAAATTTACCATGTATGACATCTTGATGCATGATCCCACCCTTTTTCAGCATGATCAGGAAACCATTGTTTTCTAATTGCGACCCGAGAACGAAAGGGTTCTACGCTACTTTGTGTTCAGTTTGAATATTTGACCCTCACCCCCACACACACTGAACCTATATTCCAACCTGTAAAATTGCATTTTTCTACTCAACTTTAATGTATGCTCTCCCTGCGTAATAACATACTATAATATATATATATATATTAAAAATGTAGATCACTCACCTTTTACTAGAGTGGACTTAGAACCCTTTCGTTCTAAGCCAGCGCATTGTTCTCATTAAAACCAACTGAATCATCAATATGGGTTTGGTTCTTTTTGTGCAGTTGCTTCTAATTGGTTGTGGAAATATAATATGTACAAATTTGTAACTACATGTATAGCATAACTGTTTCCATCCACTTAAGTCAAAAGGATAGATAACCACTTTGTACTAGTCAGAAAGATTAGATAATTTTAAGAATTGAAGTTTTTGTTTGTCTGTTGAACTATTTTCCTGCCTGGACAACGCATACCTTTCATGTATCTTGAAGACCATTGGCTATACTGTGGATTTTAATATTCTCAATATTATGTCATCTTTAATAAATTTGCCTTATGAAACAAATCCATACACTCAATATTCAGCTAAGTTTTGCCCATACTGTCCATTTGATAAAACTTAATATATTGTACATACTTCTTAAGAGTGCTATAATATAATGTTACGATGCTTGTGGATACATTAAGGGTAATTTGCACCATGTTCTTAAGAATCCAATTTGCCGACTGCCACAGTTTTAAAACTATTGTCTCTCACTTTCCCCTTATTGAGCTGGAGGGTAGATCAATATTATCTTTAGTTCTTCTTTAACTCCCATCAAGTCAGTTGGACACGAGTTTAAAAATTAACCACCTGATGCTAAGTATTGGAGATAAAGTCACCATCGCATATTATGCAATTTTCCGCTAATAAGGCATGGTGGGGGCTGAAGAATTGTTTGGACCTATTCACAATTGGACATTGGCCTCCAAGATGTATTTGGATATTTCTGTATAAGCTTATAGATGTAAGATTTGTCTCATGTGATTTTTGTTTTCTCTGAAATGTAGTCAAAGGTATCAATTATTATCATTATCACTCGAGCATATCATGGGTATATAATATAATTCCAATACTCCTCATAATTTTCATTCTGAAAGACAATGTGATGAATGATTGTAATGAATAAGAAAATGGCATTCCGACCAAAGGTATATTTGTTCATCAGTCTCTACGCTAACGATATTTGCATCTTTTAATCTTAAAATGACGCTTCAATGCATCAAGTCCCCTGGTCCACTAAAAAAATGTTCTCATGCATTTAGGCAAAATGTTGTTTGATGGACGTGAGAAATTTTTACTCTGTTGTCAAGCTTCATGATTGTTTTTATTGTGCCAACTCGTTGTATTAAAAGACCAAAAGGATATTTTGAAATGAAATGCACACATACTAAATTTAGCATGATTAGACAGTATTGTTTGCCCATAAAGGTTTTTTTCTATTATTGGAAGAATCTCAAAACATCACCTATTGTTATCCATTCCACTAGTTTCAAATGTGATCACTATTTTCATTTTACATTTTAAAAATAAGTGGGTATTTCAAACCACCTCTTCTCCATTGCTTTGAATTTGAATGTATAAAAAGTGTCCCACAAATGCCTGACTCCCCTTTCCAAATGTCCCAAAGTATTTTCTCTGTTATTTTTCCATTTGGTACCCAATAAGAGAGAGAAAAAATATATGCCCTTCACATACCCATGTCAATTTGACAGAAAACCAACCACATTTTGGACAAGTAATCCTTTAGTAGTGCGATTTATGAGTTGTGATGTTTATCTTAGGTGTTCTTATTTTTCATTGTGTTGAGAAAGTACAAAATAAGTCTTCTTGAAGTTGAAGCATGAGTGAAAACATTCCTCTTGCCTGTGAAAATATGATGGGTTTTATGTAATTTATGGGTGTCTATTATGTTTCATTTGTACATTGCTGGGGTTTTATGTCTTGTGTGCAATAAATATCGAGTCCCTCAATGAAGAGACTTGATGATGAAAAATAAATTCAATATTATTATGTGCTATGAAACAATGAAATTTTGCTAAAAAAATGACTAAATACGATGGCTAGGCAAGTATGTATCATATGTCATGGTGTTGTTTCACTCGTTCTGAACAAGAAGTGATTTACATTCAAAATACATTGTCTTCTACTTAGGTTTGGTTGACATTTTAACATATCAAACGCTTTAACTTCAATGGTTATGATTTGTTTTTTCCAAGACTTGATGGGATATTACTGTAATATTTACTGTTATATAGTTTTGTTTTTATTGGTATGAAGCAGTTATAAATTATATGAATATGAGATGGTAATTATTCCCTGAAACCTTTAGTTTCAAATTTGTGTCAACTGAAAATCCAGAACTAATCAGTATTACATATAAAATGACAAATAATAATGATTAAAAAAAAAAACTATAAAAAAACCGAACTAAACAAGCGAACTCTTGGTCAAAATCAAACTTACATTTGTTATAATATGTGGGGATTTTAATAATATGTAGCAAACCCTCCGAAGAGTAAGGAAGATGTCAATTATCTGATATTATGGTCATCATGGGGTTTTGACCTGATCTCATGCTGTTTTCCTTTGTTTTCATTTTAAGGTCATTCACTCCACTTATCTATTCACCTTTAAGTGCCACAAACATTTCATGTTCCTCATATCACAGAATATATTATATTGAATAAAATTGTAATATGTAGATAAGATATTTTCAATTCCCACCTTAACAAGGAACTAATCTGATTATGTGTGTAAGAGTGGCAGTTAAGGAGAATGTTGTGATGAAAGATGTAAAGGGTAGTCGGGTTGGTTAACAAGTGTTTAAAAAACACACTGAATAGATGGAGTATCTGTATGTTCTTGCCCTTAACGTTTCAGTTTTGATCTGCTGAAATTGACCAAATAGTGAAATGTCTTCAAAAACAAGATTTATCTAGCTAGGTCTTTCTTCACAAGGAAGTTGATGGCATGTTACCTGCATTCATTTCAAGTCTTTACAAAAAAAAATCAGATTGAGATAATCCACCTTAATTTTTCTCAATGGGGTTCGCTGTGCAATTTTCTTTTCGTGTGCTATGGAAATGAACATGCATATTGTGTAGTCCCCACCAATTGCTATAAACCGCATTTGAGTGTACAGTACTTACCCAAAGAGATCCAATGGTAGGTGGAAATTTCGTATTAATTCAATTTTGTTTCATGTTTCTCTACTCAATCTTGTCAACATGTGTATGCCTGCAATATTAATTATATAATACTGATGTCATTGTTAATGTGGAAGTCAAAATTTTGTAAATATATATATTATCATACATGCTTATTCTATGTATTATTGAAATATGAACATATGACTCTATTTTGTTTTCATATTATTATTGTCAACAGCTGGACAGATTCATTCTTAAGTTAAGTCCTTAATTATTGTGAGAATGCTCAGGAACTGAAGGGCAGGTTACTTGACAAATGTTTGGTCAAAATGTATTTATTGAGTAGTTTTTTTTCTCCCTTTCTTTTTCAATTCATTTCTTTGTTATTGTTTTTTGGTCTATGTGCCCATTTCCATTCATCTCCTAATCTTTCCACACCCTATCATCTTGACTTGTACTGAAAATCACATTGCATTTTGCATTCTTGACATATCCATAATTTTTATTTTCTTTGATAACAAGAGAACATTTTAAAGAAATTATTTGTTGTTCCACTTACTTTTAACACATCATTATGCGCATATGGCATCAATTCAATTCTTGGATATGCGCTATATAAATGCTATTCATTATTATTATTATTATTAGTCATTATCATCATTTCATGACTAGATAAGTTAATAATGATGGAAGATGAATTAATCAAGTACATATTCCTTTTTTCCCCTTCTGGCCAGAGTTAATTACTATGTTTGTACCGTACCAAAAAGAATATTGCATAGTTGCAGCCAATATATCAAAATAAGTTGAATCTCTTGCTGGGAACACAATATACATTTCATGTAATAGTTTTTCAAGAGTTGATTTCAATGGGCTTCTATGTTGGTGTTTCAAACAAATCATCGGAGAAAAAGATACAAGGGTTTATTTTACCCAAGGCAATATATTTATTTTTCAAATGTATTGCCCAGTTGAGCTTTTTTAAAACTAATTTTCAGCATTATATCCAAATATACTCCACTTTATACATGGCCTTAAAAAGAAAGAAGATAAACAAAACAATCCCCTCATTGAATTTTAAGATTGTGCAGACTTAATATGTTAGTATTCTTATTATGATAATATTGACGCTCTTTCAACCATATCATTGCAGATGATAATCAAAATTTCCATGTTCACTATTTGCACCAGCAAAACAAAAACTTGATAGTGATAGAGTTGTAAAAAAAATGTAGGTGTGTAAAGACAAGTAGGGTCTGCAATTTAATTTTCCCTTCAAAATGTTCAAATTATTTCCTCTGTCACCACCTCCAAGCTGCCATATACTATTATACACATTACCAATCCTATGGCAGATTGCGTTGATTTATCCCCAATATTTTTTCGCAACAAGAATCTGTGATAGATTCAAAGAATTAACTGAATTCAGGCAGATAGATTATGTTACTTGGTTTATTAATATTATTTTTTTAGCACTTAAATATTTTCTATATCACATATATTCCTTCTTTTGTTTTGTTATTGGTATTTTATATTAAGAGAGGAATTAGTAATAGATTTTACAATAAAGTTCTTCATTACTGACCACAAATTTCATTCTTTGTATCCCTTTCAAGGGGGGTATTTATGAGTCAAGGTCAATTTGGTCTTCCGTTTAAGTAAACCTGCCTTGAGTACCATGATTGCTCCCTACTAGTCTTGATTCTTGTGTTCTGAGTTAATCGGTGAGACTTTTAAAAAAGCTGCTAACTTCATTATCTCATTGTTGAATACCTCTGCCAATAATAGCAATGAAATTCTTGATACCAATTTCCACCTTTTACTTTTATAGACCTGATCCTGTGATTCTCTCCCCATTCAACGACAATTTATGACAATGTAACTTTGTTATCTGCAACTGCAAGTTCAGTGGCAATGTACGTTTTGCATAATCTTTCCTCATAGGTATCATAAATTATTTCATATTTGAATGTCACACTGATAACTGCCTTGCTCATTTTGCCATGTTTGTAACGTGAAATAATGGTATTATTGTCAAAAACCATTTTATTAATTGAAACTAATCTGTTGATTACATTTATTGATAGAATTTAAATAATGGTGACTTGTTTGTGTGCAATGTAGGTTGGGTCAGTTCTGTTATTCACTTCTATTACACATTATATGCTAACAGTGAATGTACGAAATCAACCTACTGCACAACTTATATTTCTCAATAAGCAAAAAGCAAAGTTACATCATCACCTTGCCCTATTTGTTTTTAAGATCTTTCCTCGTATTTGTTGTTGGTTTTCTTGTGTGTCTTTTGTTTGTTAATGTGCCTTTGACATCTTAACTTTAAATTAAAAATATATGTTAGAAGATGAAGGCTGTAATACTTTAAAAAAACACACCTTATGCAACGCTCAGATAGTAGAACCCCATCTTGAATTAAATTACTTGCTCTTTGTGTGATTGCCTTGTCATGATGAGCCTTGGCTTGGCCTATGAAAAAAATAATAATTAGAAAAGTTTTCATTCCACTGGTTATCTCAACCATCACAAGATTCCTGTGATTTATTATTAGTTGAATATTTCATCCTTGTCTTATTAGTTGTCTTGGATTGCCATTTTCTTTCTCTCCTGGATACTTCCCAGTTTGTGGTAATTCATCCTCTTTTCATGAGATTTGTTATGGTATGTTTTCAAGTACATGTAATTGTTTTTGGGTGGTGGTTTTGTCAGCAATGTCCATTTTCTCAAATCACTTGACTTCATCCTGGTTCATAATCTTGATTTCAAAACAAAACACGATGAATTTTCTGACTATTTTTCCTGTTTTTCTTCCTCTGTATTATGTGAATTTCTATGTATTAAATTCAAAGTTTATTATGTATTATTTGTGACAGAATTGTGAATTATGTGCATTATTTAAAAAACATGAAAATTGAAACAATTGCGGCTCCTCTCCATGCTCCAAGATTGGATATTACAAATTATGTTTTCATCTTAGAAGCATCTTTTTAATGACAGTTATAAAGTATTCTGATTGTTTCATTCATCTATTCACCATTTCAAAAGTCAGCTTTGCAAATGATCCTCAGATTGAACTCATAAAATTTTGCTCAGTTAATTTCCTGTGAATAAAAAAAATAATCTCTTCCTAATTTTATTTCCTATTTTATTGAAACTGCCTCATTATTTGTTTGTTTGAAACTGAGTCTATAATTACCAGTCATGATTACTGATGAATACTTCATAATTATTGATTTTTTTCTTTGTACATTGATTCCTGTGACTCCATAACTTAATGAGATCACTTTTTCTGCCAAAGCACTTCACACATATTTACTGGTTGAAGTGCGGCATCATGCGTCAAAGACGTCTAAGGTCTTGCCACTGTGTTAGATATTTTTGTTATTATTGGACCCTCTTTTTTGTAATGTACCGTATTTTCACTTCTTCCGGCTCCAGTCCATCTTGAAGCAAAATCTATAACATGACAATTGATTATTATATCTATAATGATGACGAAGATGTATATTGTGCTTGTAGCTTGCTTTGAATATTCCAAATAAAGTCTTTATTCATTTAGCGATTATGAATTCTAGTTTATTTCATTTTTGAATTGGTACTTTATCTTAACAGATTCTGTCTACAAATAATTGTTAAAGGCATGTAAATTGTTGCAACAAGTCGTACATGAACACGTGTATGCATATATAGGCAATAACGCCTCAAACCCAGTAGTCCTACTCAGAATTCGAGCCTATTTCAGTAAATAATTATGAAAGGGGAAACTCCTTTCTTCCATGGATAGTGAAAATTTTTCCCTAGGACTTGATAATGATTGTGACCTTTCCATGCTTAATTCAACAGTATCACCATTAACACTGAGCCACCTTGTTTAGATTCCAACAATTGTGATCATGGATTCACATGCTTGTCTCATAAAGGCACATTGTTATAGGAAAAACATGATGGATATCATACATTATATTGAGCAAGCCTGTGTTCTAGTACTTATACATTGTAGTAATAGATCTATCATTTTGTAAATTGGAAACGATGTCCAATGACAAACAAGTTGGTGTTTATATTATAAAATAAACCGCACACATATGAGTATGAGATTGTATTATGTATTGGAATAAAGTATCATGTATGCTATTGTAACACTAATTTCCCATGTGGATGAAATAAAGATTATTATTATTAAGTGGCTCTTTTACCCATAGTTTGCTTGGGGCATAATACATATACATATACTGCACTGATGTATTTCTATTTAAAATGCCAATTGTGCGCATTTCCAATCTTTAATGAAAATATGTTCAATACGCATAACAATTCACATTGTTAAATAGTGCTAAGAGCACTGTAATTTGAATCATATAAAGACGAAAGCATTCTTCTAAGTTCTATGTTATTAAAACTATGAAGGCATTGGCAACCTCCCCTGCGCCTCTATATTCAGCTGCATTATTAGCATTTGTTCATGGTCAGGAGTGTGACTTGGGATTCGTTGCCATGAACTGATGAGAGTGTCCTCGAAGTAATTGTCTACACGGTTTATGAAGTTGCTGATGGAATCTGTGCTCACAACACATTCCGGTACACCACTCTCTGTGTAAACGATTAATGTATATACAGTGTATAGGTAATATAATAATAAATATGTTATTATATAGGCAATCATTCATAAAATAGTGGAACTCGGCAGATACAACGAGTGCCAATGTTCTATTCCAAATGTCTCGTTATTTCAGGACACATAATATGGAAGTACAATGTAGTATAATTAAAAATAATTAGTAACAAATACATTGACGCAGTAAGAAACTACAAAATATACATGTATTATGTTTATCATGTCCCTTGATAGATAGAACCTCACCTGTGCGTGTCTTGGCAACAACTGCAGAGCTGAAAAAGGGGTCTACCATATTGAGGCACATGTGGGAATTGCTTCATGTACAGTGTACGACAGTAGAGTACCGTACGAGCTAAAGAGACTGGAATTGAGTGGGATTATAACGGACTTGTTTCGAGTTACATTACAATACACTAATAGTATAACCACTTGATCACCGTGTTTAATGCTTAATCGTTTGATGTCTTTATAGCGCTGGATTGAAGTATGTACATGTACATGTATTGAAACATGAAACCGTATACACAATAATAAGAATTAGACGTTTCTTTCTTGTTTGTTATGTGGCGCCGATGGTGTAACGGTTAGCGCTTTAGACTACGGATCGAAAGATACCGGGTTCGAGCCTGGCCTCTTACTTCTACCACCGCGGCGTAATGCACTTGGGAAAGACATTTTACACTATCCCACACTTCACCCAGGTGCCAAAATGGGTACCAGCTCTGCTGGGAAAGTAAATGTGTGAGAAACTGCCGTCTTCTACAGGGGGTGTTCATTGATCACTCCTTCCGCTTAGCGCCATAGAAACTGGGGATAAGCACCAGCACTAATGGGCCTGATGACCTTAAAGGAATTACTTTCTTCTTGTTTGTTAGCATATCTTGAGTAATCCAAAAGTACAACATCGCACAACGTTTTTTGAATCATCATAATGCATAACGTGTTGAGTCATTGCCAAAATAACCAAGGTCAAATTCTCTCCCGACACGAGAAAGCATTGAAATACATATGGCCGAAGTGATGACTTATTACATGTATTTGTAAATAGGCCTACAGAATAATTCTTTATACTTTATGACTCATTTGTTTCACAACGTACTATATTGTATAATTATAATGTTTATCAATATCATCAACCAGACAAAAATAAATATGACTAGATCTAGGAAGTTGAAGAGTTATGGCGCCTGATTCACAACATTTCAAAACAATACCAGGGTAGATCTATACATTCAATAAGAAATGTAAGTTTTCTGGTTTATTATGTGTGATAACATTTCTTGACTGAGTAAGATGTATCAAGACTTTCACTTTCAGCATAATGATAAGTACAATCATTATTGCTACCAATGCCAAGCACAAGGCCAAGTGTCGCTATACAGAGACTACTTGCATTATTGTACAATGGCATACATTTAATTTAATCAAATTTATAATACAATATCAATATTATAAAACAATTAACATTACACTTATACCAGTGGTGTAACTAACTATTTTTGGAGGAGGGGCTTGGGCTAAATGTGTGTGTGGGACTGTGGGTGAGGGAAGGGGAGACAACTGAAGAAAAACATTACAATACAGTATGAGTAACCTAAAATCATCAAAATACATATAGTCCAATAAAATAGTAAGCCTACACCCTACAAAATAATTGTTAAAAAGTCTTATAATTGATAAAGTTTAAGTTTCAAGTAAGGTGCATAATTTATGTAGCGCCCTACTCCCCTTGTTCTAAACCGGTACCATACTCATTCACACATGAATGGAAGTGTGATTTAGTGTAAAACGCCTTTCCCAAGGGCACAACGCACTACGCATGGGTGGTAGAAGTCAGACTCGAACCCGGGTCTTTCGATCCGAAGTCCAAAGCTATACTCAAACTGTTTTGTTATACCACCGGCGCCATTGAACCGAGTCTGGATTTCCTCATCATTATCATCGAACCAGTCGTGGTGTTTAGTGCTTGCGCATGTTTTGACCCAAGTGAGAGAATGCAGTGCTGTAAATCAAGTCCA
>JAUEKV010036625.1:0-13052 GCA_031833985.1 Ancula gibbosa
AAAAAAAAAAAAAAAAAGAAAAAAAATTCCGAGAGAAATAATAAAGTAAACAGAAAGTGAAGAGTAAAACTAATAACCCGAACCAAGTTTATAAAATGACAATGATAAAACAAAGGTGCTGATATCATTTCAAAAAGTTTGAGACATGATAACATGAGATAAGAACTGAAAACCCCTTTTATCTTTTCCCGCCACTTCTCCTCAATTATGAAACTTATGCCAAAGTAAAAATTAAAGAATGAAAAAAAAAGGAGAGGAGTATTCTGAGGCACATAGAAAATATAGATTTCAGACGTGGATACTTTGATAGTTACAACATTGGACAGGAAATGAAACATAAATAATAAACATAATAATAATATACATACGCACATGCAAATTCACTTACAGACACACACTCAAGCATACTCAACAGGCATATGACCAAAACAGAATTAAGAACAGTAAGTAGTGGACGAGGAATTATCATAAATCAACGTCGTTATGTTAATAGGATTTTTGTTAACAAGAAAAGAATTGAAAAGCAGAGAGCATTTAGGTCATGGGCAGAAAGGTGAGCAGTTGAAATATAAGATTGACGATGCATGTATATCTCTAGACATTTAGGAGAACAAGTAAGAGGAACAAATGTAAATGTGTGATGGGATTTAGATCATAAGTATTTAATTTTTAAAAAATAGGTATAGCTTGAGAATCATAGTGAGAATGAGAATGAGAAATGAGACTGAAAGGTTGGCAATGTTCTATCAAAAAGGTTGAATTCAAACCACTTTTCCTATATATATATCTATATTTAACATGATAAAGTAAAAATTGTGGATATTCAAAGGATTTTGAAAAGAGACCTAGCACTATCATTAAACAAGGAGGAAGTGGGGGAGGGATGAATATATAATATAAATTCAAATTTCATTTTAAGGATTAATAAAGTTTATCTTATCCTAACTTATATATTGTCACAATACGGACACTGGCTTGTCATTCTATTCATGATGGGAATTTCCTTTCCCCGACTTGTCATGTAACAAAGAGACACCCGCTAGTCAGTCTATTTATGATGAGAATTTCCTTTCTTATAGGACAAGTGGGATCAATCTGACAAAAAACTTTGTGTTGCCACCTGAGATATGGTTAGCCTTCCTAAAAGGCCACTGCAATCCATTTGTTTCAATTTTCTAATGTGGAAATCAAATTTAGGATGAGCGAGCAAGTCAAATATTTATTCCTCATAATGAGGAGTTCATGTATTGCTAGTTTGCAACTTGCTCTACAGAATTTTATATCATGATTATGAAATGCATTTTCCGGCAGGTTTATCGTTCTTTTGTTCATTGTAATAAATAAAGAGTACTGAAGTGAATTGATTATAAAATATTTTCAAAGCCATTCATATCTGATGATGCAAAAAGCGTACGTGAGGATATACTTAATAATGAGAAAGGAAAAGGTTGGATGCCCAAATCTATTGCTTATTTTCACAATTGAAAAATGTAGGAGGGCTTGAAAAATAAAAGGGAGTACATCAAAGTGAGAAAAATAATTCAAAATTCAAACCAAACAAAGAATATGAAATCTGTGCATTGTGATGAGATGTCTATACAGATAAACCATGCAGGCACACCACAGTAAGAACAAACCAAGGAGGATGGAAAGATAACAGAATAAAGGAACAAAACCGATCTAGATCTAGCCAGGTCTAGATATTAATTTATTCAAAATAGAATTTTCGTTAATAAGATTCTTAATTTCAAATCTCTTTACACTTCTCTCCAATGGAGTCTAAGAGTTCGATCTTCATTTAATATTATCAAATCAAGTTTAGCCTTCTATATCAAATATTGTCTGTTACAATGTCAAATAAAATAAAATATTATCTCTCACGAGTTTTAAATATCATAAATACATGTATACTTGCACATACAAGACTTTCTATTATTTTTCTTTTAATTATCATTACAATTGATCATTTGAATTCAACCTATTAAAAAAAAAATCCTAATAAAATAAAGACTTTAGTAATGTTTTGACAAGAAAGACGCAAGCAGAGATGGACCGACCAGCAAGCACTAAGATGCACAGGAGGACCAGAAGGCTAACATTAAATTACATAGACCATGCTGGGAAGGTATAAATCATTGCGTAAACCTAGATTTTAGGGTTATTTAAAAATAAAAACCATATTTGAAGGGCTTAGAGCAAGAAGTGCCTAAGAGCCAATTTGCAGTTTTGAGAAAATTGGGTTTAAAGATTTCAAAATGAGTGATAGTACCATTTTGGGCACTTCTTATTCGAACATTATTTCCTATATTTGGCATGTTTAACAAATGGAAACAACCAATAACAATGGACTAGAAATCCCAATTTCACCATATTGGCGGAAAGGCACTTTCTTGCTCTAAGCCCTTCACTTAGTCTACAATGGCACCGTTTCTGGTTTTCATTCTAAATAACTCTTAACTCTAGGTATACCAATCAATGCTGTCTTGTAAGGCTCTGAACTGTTAAACATCACCCCCTTTTTATCAAATGCGGTGTCATAGGCTAGTGGTTGCTGATTCTAATCTCGCTGAAGTTTGAAGTGCCCTTGGGAAAGGTAGTAAACATTTTCCCCATTCACTTCACCACACCAGTACCAGCACCAAGACTGATGACTGATGTGGGATGTTAAGCAAACCCAGCAAAAATTGGCGTTCTCTCCAGGGGATGTTCATATCACTCCTTACGTTTCTTTTCCCGGACTGGGGACAGTGACTTGCTCTATGGGCCACATGGCTTCAATCAAAGGAACATCACATTTCTCTTCTTTTTAAACGGGTGCATGTTAAAGTTCTAGCTATTAAATTTAGCACCCGTTAACCTATTGAATTGAAATATATGACAACCAAACATGCAACAGAAACCCAGTTATATCAATCTGAGCTTTGCTTTAAATAATATATTCTGGGCTTTAAAATACATGTATTAACAAAATTACGGAAAATTTTCTCTTAAAAAAAAACCTCCAATCTATTGGCATCTCAGTAAAGCATGGCTAGGGCGTATGGTGTAAGCTAAATAATAATAATACGCCTGGTAAATGCAGCAAGACACTCGAAGTCCAAGTTGGGACCGGCAAGCCTTACCTCGTAGATGCTCCGTCTCGTTGTGGTTTTGCTTGGCGTTCTGCTGCCAGGTGGACAATTGTACTGTGGACGGAGATGAGAACGGGCAAAGCAAGGGTTAGTCATTTCCTCTTGATTGGAATATACTTAACTGTGGCGTCACTGTGTGACCACACATTATTGACCTTTTGTATATAATAATAATAATAATAATGAACAATTTTTATAGAGCTCTACCCCACTCAATGAGCAAGCTCTAGGCGCTTTACAAATTCAATTTTATGTATAGAAAAAAGTAATCGAAAATCTTATTAAAAAAAAAAAAAAAAAAAAAATATTTACAGATTTTGACTCCCTAAGATCCCCCGGCAGATTATTCCAAACAGTAGGGCCAAAATATGATTGACTAGGGAATGAACCAGGTACCTCTCGAACGCTAGTCAAATGTTCTACAAACTGAGCTAACGCCACCAACCCCCCCTACCTTTCCCTTTCTCCTTTATGGGTATACATAGATAAACAAACCCCAAGTTTTAGTATAATAGATCTCATGTTCTAGAAGGGAAATTGATTTTCCAATTACAACTCACTTTTGGCTTCTTCAAGTTCTTGAATTGTGGTTTTGTTCTTTGTTCGCTCTGTTTCCAATTGCTCTGGAAAAGGAAAGGAGAAAGGAAATATAATGTTTTTTTTCTCGTCACAAATCAGGTGTGATGCCAACCATGCTGTAAGAAAGGCTGAAACAAATCTCAAGAACACACTTTTTAATATAACATGAGTTTCAATGAAAACTCTAGATTTTTCTCTAGTCCTTTTCCTGCACAATAACTCTTCCCCCTACAAACTCCAAAAAGTACCTATGCAGTTAAAAACAGGCTGTGTAAAAAGGTTATATTTATTTTCAGTCATCACAACTTTTACAAACTATCTTGATTGGATGGTGTTTCCATCAAAAGGGAAAAAAAGAAAGAAAGAAGAGCATCTCTGGAAACATTCATAATTACAGTTATAGAGAGATTCCTTTCTTATTATTTGCATATTCTTCTTCTTTTTCTTCTACTTCATCTCTCCTTTTCTTCATCTTCATCTTTTATCAACTTCTTCATCATCATCATCGTCGTCTAGTTTAGTTTCTTCTTCTACTTCGTCGTCCCTTTCTTTCTCATAGCTAACATTATGAATGTTCATAAATTACTTGACGTTTTAACAGAGTTTCTTTTCCTCCATACAAAATAGGATAAAGAAGAAATAGCAAGAAAAAACCAGGCAAGTGATTCCACAGTCATCCCACAGAAGAGTTGTGAAAGAAAAAGGCAATACCAGTCAGAATCTCAGCACCACCACTAATAGTTTGTTAGCAAGACTATGCAAGGCAGAGTATATGTATTAACTTGATTATATTTCAATGTTAAAATTTAAGCACAACTGTGAATATGAATTATATTATAAAGGGATTAGATTAAATAATCAATGTCTATAGAGTCCTCAAGTACGAGAGAGTGGGTGCTTCGACTCGCTTCGTTGATGCAAAGCAGATTAAGAGACTAGAGAATCCTCCAAACCAGACACAAGAAGTGACAAGTTAGTCATCGGTTCTACCCTCAGCCCAAATGAGTACATGTAGTAATTCCTTTGAGGCCATGAGACCCATAGAGCTAGTGCTTAACCCCAGTTTCTTGCATGTCTACTTTCCCAGCAGTGGTACCCACTTGGCACCTGGTTGAAGTGTGGGATAGTGTAAAATGCCTCTCCCAAGGGCATAATGCCGGAGTGGTAGAAGTCAGGCTCGAACCCAGTGTCTTCCGACTCCAGTCCAAAGCGCTAACCGTTACACCACCGGCGCCACTAACACCATTCTATTACTATCATCAACTCTGGTCAATTCTATATTAAGGCCATTGTAAACACCATTCTATTACTATCATCTACTCTGGTTAATTCTATATTAAGGCCATTGTAATAGTGAGAATGAGCATGTTGTTATGAGAAAAGCAGCAAAAGAGAGGTGGGGTAGATGTTTGTCTCTCCCCTTGATTTCAATAAATCTATATCTACGATGTCTCGCAACAAATGGACACACACACACAATACCTGTTACAGTTTAGATCAAGATGGATAGAAAGCAGCAAAGTCAAGGAATTTAGTATCAATTCAAAAAATCTAAATCTTTTCAGATAATTCAACCAACTCCTTCCGCAGTTATAAGTTTCTATCATGAACAGTACAGACATGCCAACCGTCCCACATTTTGCGGGACAGTCCCACAATTCTAACCTGCGTCCCACATGAAATTCCATGTGTCCCACATAATCTGAAAGTCCTTATAAACTCATTTTGAATTTTTAGGCCATATATTTCAACAAAAGAGGCTCATAGTCATTCAAAGGAGGCTAAAAGTCATTTTTATACAGCTGTATGTCATTCAAAACAGGGTAAAGTCATTCAGAAGAGGCTAAAAGTCTGTTACCGCGGTGGTGTCCCACAAAATTATGAATTGTCCCACAAAATAGGCAGATCTGTCCCACATTTCGACGTTACCAGGTTGGCATCCCTGACAGTATTATGCATGGTAGTGAAAAAAGTTCCAGCCGTTTGAAAGAAGGAAAAAAATATACGAGAGGATATATTCTAAATCTAACTTTGCACCAATATTAAATGAAGAATGAAGAATATTAAATTTAAATGAAGAATTAAGAGTAACTCTTTTCCCCGATCATCTGAAATACAGGTTCTAACTACAAATGTAAAAGCGATAACGTATGCACGATGGAGATGAAACAGGGTTCAATAGAAAAGAAACTTGTGAGAAGCAAAGACACTTTGGGCAAGGCAGCAAAGATACTAATGTAAAGAGCAGAAACCAAGTCTTGCCACCAAGATACAAACGATAGGATTGGATACAAAGTGTAGCAAATCAGTCAGTGGCGCTACATCAACAGTAAAATTGTTATAATTATAACAGCCATCGTAAAACTGCTCCCGTGAAAAGAGGCACAGATGCAACTAGCCACTCAATCAGTCAGTAAGCGAGACTCACGCCGAAGTATAGCAATGAGATCGTGATTAGCACGCGCGCTCCCTTGCTCTTCCAGAAGTCGATCTGATGGACACAATCATTGTTGATCACATTTTCAAAGATCTTGCTCATTTTTGATGGGTAGAGTGATTGATTTATTGTTGTATGAAGCCTTAACAGTGGGTGATCTCAAGAGTTTGTATAAAAGAGGCAGCGAGAAAGAGAGAAATCAGAGAAAAGTTCAAAGGAAGAAATTGTGTGTCTGAGAAACAGAATACGACATTGTTATATTAATTTAAGTGTAGGATGAAGATAATTAGGTATTTCGGGGTTGGTAAATGGCCCGAAATTTGTAGTTCATCACGTGACCAACATTAAAAACCTCTAGTCTAGACCTAGAATTTAGATTCTATATATATTCTAGATTTAAAATGTATATCTCTAGATCTAGATTTAATCTATAATATACACGATCGAAACATCTGTTAACTCCAGTGAAGCGACGACGATTGAAGTTAGCCATGATTCTGCCATCTTGATTAGACTTCAAATCTTTAACTGCATCTGGTGCCGCCTAGCCTAGGTCATCCATAGGTCTAGTTAATGTTCCCCTGAATTTTTCCTCAATGAAAATAACGTCTATATTCTAGGCGTAATATTACTAATAATATACATGTACATTTTCTTTCAAATTGAGATAGTTTTCAATTCTAGATAAGAGTCCTGGCCATTATTATAATAGGTATCTTATCTTATCTTAGTGCTGAATATTTTACTATATAGGCATTGTAAACTGATCACATCACCAACCTCGAAATACCCAGTTGAAAGAAATGACTTTTTAATCAAGTTTATGGAGGACTGAAAGGTTTTACAGTTGGTGTAAAAAAATTTCAAATGAAGACAAACAGAACAGAAAAATAATAATCATTATATTTGGTGGCGATAAAAAGGAGAATAGGACCCAAACGTTTGAGCAGACGAATACACAAATGAGCCAGATGACACACGCATCTTACCACGCAGGTCCAAGATTTGTTGCTTGACATCTTGGGTGAAAGACTCGGCTTTTTTCACTTGCTCTACAGGGAAAAGAGAAAAGAGAAAATAGGTGCAATATGAAAATCAAAAGTACTTGAAAAAAACCCAGAAACAATTCAATGCCATTTAATTTCTGGTTTAAACATTCAAATACTACAGCATCTTCATAAATCAGGGAAACCAAGTTTTAATAGCATCTCATCACAATGAATCATTTACACACAAATTATGTATGTTTAATCTCTTTACCTACCGCAAGCCGATTAGTTGGCTTCAAAAGTTAGTACAGCCTGACTTTCATATTTTGGATGATTATTCAGAATTCACATTATTAGTTGACCTTTTGATTAATATGAAACTAGGAGCTTCCGGCAAACCAGAAATGGTCTTTTTAGGGCAAGATTTGAGCAAGAGGTAAAGAGTTAAATATGCCCTCCTTTTACCAGCCTACCTTGCAAGTCTGAGATGATGTCTGACTTTTCCTTGGCCTCTTGCTGGGCCTCCACTAGCCGCGTCTTGAGGGAAGTCATTTCATCCCGGCCCTTTCTTAACTTCATCTCCGAGTGACTTATTTCCTCTGGAATTTGATAAAGTAAACAAGAAAATATTCTTTTTAATTAAAAAGAGTATTAAAAACTTTTGGGAGGTAATAAAAGTCCCCAAAAAACAAGAGTAGATATTACCGTAGTCAAGTCTTTAAAGTTTAAAGAAGCATGAATGCATTTAGGATGATAACGTAAACATTAAACAGGAGAAAATGGAGGGTTTCTCGAGTTGTTGTGAAATCTTTGACGGGCCACTCTCTGACTACTGTGGCAGGAGTATAGGATGTCCATTCTCTAGCAGCCTCGTTAACTAATTTCTTTGCGAGAATCAAACAGTTTATTAAATTAAACTCTCAACTAAAGGGACTGAACAAAATAGTCTTGTTCAGTCCCTTTAGTTGAGAGTTTAATTTAATAAACTGTTTGATTCTTTACAATTATCTCACTCTTAACTGTTGCTTCTATTTGAATCTATTATATTACTGATTTCTTTGAGTCAATTTTAAAAATTTGCTATAATGATAATTATGATAATGATGTAGAAGTAGCAACAGAAATAGCCACGGCAGCGACCGCATGGTAGAAGCTTAGGCCACACACAATTCAAACTGGAATGAACACAGGGTTTAAGGCTGGATATAATAAAGTATACAGTAGAACCTCTGAATAAGGACCACCCATTTTGCAAAGCCAAAATGGTCTTTAACGAGAGGTGGTCTTTATTCAGAGGTGTTTTTATAGGCCTATATAGTAAACTGTCACAGAAAAATCGGTCTTTAGTGGGAGGTGGTCTTTATTCGTTCTACTGTATCTCTAAAATTGAAATAGAAGCCACAGTTGAGAGTGAGGTAATTGTAAAGAATCAAACAGTTCATTAAATTAAACTCTTAACTAAAGGGATTGAACAAGACTATTTAAGACGTGATATTTCGGATATAAATCCTTTCTCAAACTGACAAATAGACAAATAACATGAAACAGTAATCTACATAGAGAAGATAACTGAAACCAAAATGCCAAACAACCGATATAATAATAGTACTAGATCAAAAGATAGAGAAAAACTAGATCTAGTACAACTAAAATATAATAAAAACTCCTGGAATCCTGCAGTGCAACGAACGGATCTCTGGATAATGATAATGGGGATTTAATAAACTGTTTGATTCTTTATCTTTAAAATTGGTATTCATATAGGATATAGGCTGCAAAGTGGTGGCGTGGTAGTAGCTATAATAATCTATAGGATCATTTATATGATGACTGCCAAGCAATGAAAACAATTTTCTCTAATCTCTCAAAAAACCATTTCCTAGAATCAAATAAATAGTCAGACAAACAGAAATAGTTTATTAGACCCCTTATTGGACAGAGACAAGACATATAGAAAGATGAGAAAAATCCTGGACTTCAGCCGCACCGAATCGCCTTGCCTAGAATCAAATAATCCAAGACTTTGACGAGATTCCTTATAATGAGTGGGAACCCTGCTGAAGAGATACTGTCCACACGCTCCACACATGAACTATCCTATCTCTGTAATCATTTTTAGAGAATTAAAAAAATGTAATTCACTCGCAACTAAAGGATTCAACATGACTTAAAAATGTTAAATTTAAGGCAAATAATATTTCTCTGCTATCAGCGTATGTATGAATGAGAAATTAAATGATGCTTCTCAGATGGGTTTTTAGAAAATAACAACAATTTCTTCTCATGACCTAAATAAAACTGCTCTTTAAGCATGTCGTAAGCACACACTGCATGGAACAACACAGAGAAGGCATCCTTCAGAATGAGCAGGAGGAATGATGTTTTGCAGACAAAATATGAATAGGTATAGGGGCGGCCAGCTGGCATGAAGCAATACAAAACATCAAGAGTTAAATGAGATGACAGATAGAGATGGAGGAGGGTTTATTGAGAGCCAATATTTAAGTAAGAAGTAAGTGACATGCATAAATACATTAAATTAATCAATATAATTTTATATATAAATAAATGTCATGCCTAAATTCATATTCTTTTTGTATGAAAAGAATATGAATGATCACTGGCTGAAATGGCAGAGGAGTTACAAATCAGGTGAGTCAGTTTTAATAATGGGGACAAGCATGGTCACACACACACACACACACGCACAAAGAACAGTCACATTCTTGTTTGAAATCTAAATCAACTATTGGCATGATATTAAAGGCTTTTAAAAATAATACAAATTTAGGAAAAACAATTAAAAGATCTGTTGTTATTAATGCGATTTTCTCCATTCTATAATATATAAGGTGACATTCCTGATGACATTTCTTAGAATTTTTTCATTGACGCCTTCAAATGTTTGTATAGATCTATATCAACTGACTGATTCATTCGCATTCATCCTCCAAAAATCCATCCCTAGAATAAGACATCATTGGTCCTTTATCAACAGATTTGTGTATACATATAAAAGAGAAAATGGAGGCAGACATTGAGACATCCCAGAAAAGAGGTTAGTACGAAACACAGATAAGATGAAATATTATTATGTCGAACTTTAATAGCTCTTAGACCTAGCAACAATGCAATATAGAAGACAAGAATATATGCTTTTGTTTCTAGTTCATGCTGGCAGAAAAGAAGGTAACTTTCAAAGGGATCCAAAAGGGCATTCTTTGGCAGACTTGTCTACACAAGCAGGGATAATGCGTTCTTTATAGAACAGCTTAAGACCAAATCAATTAATGGAAATACCCTCACAATACTTCCTTCTACCCACCCATAATTCCACCCATGATTTCACAGTCAAACAGCTTTGCTAGAAAGAATGGTCAAATCTAAAACAAACTGGCACAACTAGTCCAAAGTTAATATGAAGGGCTTAGAGCAAGAAGTGCCTAAGAGCCAATTTGCAGTTTTGAGAAAATTGGGTTAAAAGATTTCAAAATGAGTGATAGAGCCAATGGAAAGCATGCTAGAAGTACCATTTTGGGCACTTCTTATTCGAACAATATTTACAATATTTGGAATGTTTAACTAGGGGGAAACAACCAATAGCAATGTACTGGAAATCTGAATTTCGCTAAATTGGCGGAAAGGCACTTCTTGCTCTAAGCCCTTCATATAGTAATGCTTGCTCTATTGCTGATTCACTTGGGCCATGTATTTAATGTGTACATTCATCAATGTGAATCATGCAGGGGAAGTATAACCAAGGATACATTAGTATTTCCCTCGCAGACGTTTATTTATAAGATAAGATATACTTTATTGATCCATCAGGAAATGACATTTGGTCACACACACAGATACATTATAACTCGTTCCGCTTCACCCTAAACTTGAAAGGATATTTACTTTTCTCTTGATTAGCCCAGATGCCCTTTGTTTTACAGGAAAAGACAAAGTTAATCTCAATATGACACCACACATGACATGTACTGCAGATCTCGACTTGGATCGATTAAAGCAAGCAGCTAACCCCACCCGGTTGTGCATTATTACAATTATAATCATAATAAATATAAAGTGCTGATAAAAATTCTACTCTACATTAGTAAATGTTGAGAAGATAATACAGTGGAACAGGTTTAAATCAAAAACGGTTAAATCAAAAAGATCGATAAACCAAAAGGATTTCAAATCCCCGATCTTTTCTTCTCTTTGTCTTTGCTAGTGCTAAACTGAAAAGATCTTTAAATCTAAATACATTGACCGGTCCCGTCACTTTCGGTTTAAACCTGTTACACTGTAAATGGTTGTGGTATGATAAGATACATTTATATTAATTATATAAATACAACAGCGACAAGGGACAGAGAAAGAAGCTACAGTTCTGAATGAATAGTTAACCGAGGAGAAGGAAGAGTGTTAGTCAAAGGGGAACAACTCCAAACGGCAGGGGACAGAGCAGACTAGAGGACACATGCCGGTGGTCTCTTCACCTCGGCATTTCCTGAGTTCCAGCTCAGCCCTGTCTTGTGCCTGCCGTGCCTCCGCTAATAACGCTACAGGAAACGATGAGACACAGAGGGAACAATGCATTCAGGGAAGCCATTGGAATTTGAATTTAAATTTAGCAATGAGCAGTGTGTGAGAGGTTGTTAGTGTGTTTGGCTGTTGTGTCATATTGTTTTACAGTGCTTATAAAAACGGAGAAATTCCACTGAGCTTGTAAATTCAAAAATGTCATCGTTGACTACACCAACAGTAAAATCTTGAACAGAAGTAAAGATGCAACTGAGAGTAGAGCGATATGAACGCATCTATACTTTATATAAAAGCGTTGTATGGCCACTAAATGTGTCTAAATCACCTCTTTAAACCCGCAATATCATTAAAATGTCAAGGAATTACTTAAGTGAGACTAAATCTTGTCATGATGAATCAATAATAATAGAACGGCTTTGGCAAAAAAACCTGATTTCCCAAAGAGATCTAAAACTTTTGCGGCAGGATGATTTATCAAAATGAGGATTTTGGAGTTAAATACAATATTGGCTTTGGCGAAAAACTGATTTCCCAGAGAGATCTTAACACTTTTGGGGCAGGATTTATCAAAATGGGGATTTTGGAGTTACAACCAACAATATTGCTCTCTAGACCCGCGAAATATCGAAACATTGATTTGGGGAGGGGGAAGGGGAACAGTCTCTCTCTCACTCATCTTTCAACCCCTCATCCTAAAAAGATCTGTTGTTATAATTAATGTGATTTTCTCCATTCTATAATATATAAAGTGACATTCCAGATGACATTTCTTTGAATTTTCTCTAAGAGACACTGGTCTCTCTCTCTCTCACCTTTCAAGCCTTCATCCTCGTCGTCTAGGGCATCCACACCGTTCACCGAGGAGGGAGTGGAAGAAGGAGATCTGCCGGAAGAGCCGTCGGGCGCGTCGCCACCGTTTGGACCCAAGTTGGTGCTGCTGTTGCTGCCGACCACGGTGTCGTGGAGCAGGTCTGGAGGGGGACTGCCCACCATGGTGGCGTTGAGGACGTTGTTGCTCATAGTGGTGGAGGAGGAGGATGAGGGTGGTGGTGATGACCGCGACGACCGCGTAAGGGTGGTGGTGCTGCCTAGTTCCGTGGTGGAGTCCCCCAGACTGTCCGTAGAGTTTTCCACCGAGTTGACGGGCGTCTGGAAGGTCAGCTCTTTCTCCATCAGGTGGATGTGGTCTGGAAGGGGGATGGATAAGTAGGGAGGTAAGTGAGTAAGTGAGCTAATATTGCATCATTGTGTTTGTACAAATGAATGCTATATGATATTGTATTATACATATACTAGCTGGGCGGCTAGGTGGGTGCCCGTACGATGAAGCTGTCTAGATCTAAATCTAGATTCTAGACAGCCAACACTGAGTGATTTTGT
>JAUEKV010037732.1:0-13036 GCA_031833985.1 Ancula gibbosa
GAGAGAGAAAGAGAGAGACAGAGAGAGAGAGAGAGAGAGAGAGAGAGAGAGAGAGAGAGAGAGAGAGAGAGAGAGAGTGAGATAAGAATGAGAGAGAGAGAGTGAGATAAGAATGAGAGAGAGAGAGAGAAAGAGAAAGAGAGAGAGGGGGAGGGAGAGAGAGAGAGGGGGAGGGAGAGAGAGAGGGGGATGGATATATAGACAGACAAGGAGAGATATGTATTGTAGATATTGTGTGAAGAGCCGATATTTAAAGTGGTTACTGGATCACAGCATGCTTGACTGGATCTCTGCCAAAACTTACCTCAGACTTTTATCCAACCTCGGGGATAGAATAAGATTTGACTATAGTGGTACAGATTGTCGTGAGCTGGCCATTTAGGTCTAACAAGCCATCTGCTCCTTTTCTTGGACAAGGACAAGGACAGGGCAAGCCATCACTTCAGCGGCAACTATTCAGACACCCCATCTACATATTCTTTAATATTTGTATCCTTATTTGTGTGTGGGTGTGTGTATGTGTGTGTTGTTTTTATATTAATCAGACTTTCGTTCATTTAAACTATTAATGCATTCCTGAACTATAGTCATGCTAGGTGTGGGTGGTCGGCTGGAAGATAAGAACAGGGCTCATTTATGTGTGATAGGGTCTGTGATATAACTATGATAGTGTGTGAAGATTACTGTAAAGCCTTATAATGGCATGAATACATTTTGTTCCCTAAAGTAACTACCTGGCAGTGTGAAATGAAGCCAACTCCGACATTATTATTGGTTAGTTTTCATGATTACTGGATTAAAATGCATTTCGTTCTCGTTAAGGAGTATTATGCTTCTAAGTAGGATGCAAATACGAAAATAATAAGAATGAAATCTTGACAAGTTAAAAGTGCACAACATACATGAAGGAATAAATGAATAATCAAAAGCTATGAAATTCAATTCTAAGGCACATCTTGCAAGTCTTTAAAATACTAAAAACAAAACAAAACAAAAATTGTAGGAACAATACAAACATGGCATGAGGGTAGGGGGTGATGCAAGTAGTGTCAAAGGGAATTATTTATCTCTAATTCCATGTATTATTCAAGTAATAAAGCACAACAATAGGACAAAAAATATACAGCGTGTGAATCATTGAACAGCCAAAGAAATAATAAATTATAAGTGCAAAACAGCTATCAATATATATGATCGAATCACAGACTACATTAGGTATATATACACAGAAAGGTGTGGGGGATCTAATAGTGAATAGTTTTCAGTAATTAAATAGTATAGCTCAAGGGCCAAGAAATTCAACCGATGATATTGATCACAGAGGGAAGAAAAGAGAAAATGGCATGAAGATCAAGTACTAATCATGCTCCTGACCAATTAATCCAAAACAGAGAAGAGGAACCGGTAAAACTAAAAGAAAATGACCAAAATGGTCTTTTCACTTCCTTTACAAGTTTGACCTAGCACAGTATTTCATAAAAGTAACCCCCTTTATAATTATCTACCCTTTTTCTTTTTTTCTTTAAATTGGAAATAGATCTAGAAAGAAACTCGGTTATGATTATGACTGTCATTTCAGTTCCAAATCAATGGGTAAAAATTGTCAACAAGGCCAAATGAGACATGCTTTCCAAACGAATAGGTTTTTAGTTAAAATCATAACAAAAAGCTGTATTGGAGATATTTAATTGAAAAGAGGTACAAAGAAAACTTGAACTGAAATTCAAATGCACAAAGAAATCATTCCAAATTGGATAAATAAGATGCATCACTAGCAGCACTTTATTGTGATCATCTCTCCCCTTGGGCAGAGTTGTCTATGGAGTCAGAAGCTAAGACGAATACGCCCGGTTTTGCATCCACCCCAGAAGGAGAGGTAACAGTGTTGGCCGCATTACTATTGACATTCGCAGTGTCTCGCTGCTGAGGTTTTTTTTTATCAGGTTCCAGTTTCGCTTGATTTGGAGTCGACGGTGGAGTGACATATTCTATAGGAGTGTTCTCGTTTTGCTCTTCTGATCCATCACCGTCTACTTTCTTCTTCCTGTCCATACGCCGGCGACGCCGCGCTCTCGCTTTTTCGAGCTTGGGTAAAACAACCTCATCTCCTCCTTCCAGCCTCTGAATGCCTGCCGATGCAGGTGACGATGGGGGAGGTGTTGGCTCTGCGCTTGTTGCCCCTAATTGACTGAGATTAATAGTGGTAGAGTTTTGAGAATTTTGTCGCCCTGGCATTTCCACCTGAGCCTGAGGTTGTGCCATGACTATCGGGGTGAAAGCTGAGGGCTGCTTAACTGAGACTTGCCCCTCGGTTCCCTTGAGGGTACTGGGTTTGGGAGGACGGACAACAGAAGAAACGGATTCGTGCTTTTTGGCTTTTTGGGTGGATAGAGGCTGGAGACGAACTGGTGCGGGTGAACTAGGAAGAGGAAGGGTCACAACTGGACTTTCCAGAACGATGAAGCTACTACTTATGCCACTGTCCAGGCTTGATTGGCATTTGAAAGGGTATACTGGAACGGTTGGCTGGCTCAACTTAATGTTCCCAAGGGATGACTGATGGACCAGGCTTTTGTTCTGAGATGATGATACCTGACTAGTGGGTTCGTGTTCAGGAGTCTCTGATGTGGGCAGAAGTTGCGAGGCAAACCTTTGAGGAGCTGGGAAAATACGGCTAACTGCAACACCCGACAAGGTGTTATCAATTGTAACATTATTGTCCGAATCTGGTGGTACAGGAGTGACAGAAGAATCAATGACCGCATCTGCAAGAAATACCTCAGTCGTTTCATCCATGTCAAGACTGAGGTCTGCGACCGAGTCAAAGGACCAGGTACTGGTTACTGATGTACCATCAGAAAACTGGTTGGCATCGATGCCTTTGTCCTGAGTAGGTATGGGAGGATAGAAATTATCGGGTGTCTGAGTGCTCTTCTCCAGGAATATACGAGTGATGCGGTCATGTATGGTTTGAGTCTCTTGAGTTTTAGGTGTGCTCTCTCCAGACTTCTTTTTCTTCTGTTCAATATGCTTGGCATCTTTCTCTTTCTCCTTTTCAGCCATCTCATGTGGAGCTCTTCTGTCGAAAGTTGGTTTGGGAAGAAACTCTGAAGCTAAAGGATTAGTATCTGACGCAGCAGCAGCAGCTTTACTTGCATCGAAAACATCATCATCAAAACTGCCTGCAGGCTGGTCTTGTCCCAAAGGAGGTGTCTTCTCCCTTTGCGGCAAATCTTTGCGCCGCCTTCGCAGGGTGACTGGTGCATCCCCCTTGGACTCTGTCCTCTGTCTGGGAATGGGGCGGTCAAGAATACTTCTAGGCGTTTCTTCTGGCTCAAACTCAGGATGACCCATCTGACCCCAATCGAGGCTCTTGACTTGTTTTGTGGCTGCCTCCTGTCTGGCACGACGCCGGTTGAGGACCGTAGCAGATGGTACAGGGATGTTGCTTGGATGGTTGGATTCCTGAGGTTTAGTGGTGACATCATTAGGTTCGCCAGGAGGGTGTTTCCCAATCTTCTCCAGAGTGTCGCTCAGCTCTTCAAACTGAGATCCGTCGTAAGGATCTGCCATAGTGTGGTGCCTATTCAGCTTGTTCATGCGCCTGCGCCTGTACTCTGCAGCAATGGAAGAATAGCCATTGCCGTCTTCCTCTGAGCTTTTTGCCACCCGTGGGTCTGGAGAAACAGTTTCCACCATCTTCTCTTCTTCCTTTCCCAAGTCCCTGCCCGCCCTGTCCTCTTCCCCCTCCTTACGGTGGTTAGTAGTGTTGTTGCTAACGGATGCAGGCACAGCCGGCTCAGGCACTACTGCCGGCATGCAGACAGGTTCAATCACAGCATTGGCATTCATGGTGTTAGTGGGTGCGGGAGAAACATTAGCACTAGATTCATTATCATTCTTAACACTATCTCTAGGCACGCTCATCAACACATTCTCCCGTTCTTTGTGTCGCAGAGACTCAAAGAATGGGTGTCGGAGGGCATCCTTTAGGGTAATGCGTGCCTCTGGAACGTATTCTAACATTTGTTCAATTATTTCTAAAATCTGAACATGGTCCTGTCCTTTGTCCCGCAGGTAATGCTGAGGACAGAGTTGAGGTCATCATGAGTTGCATGGTCTCCTTGTAGACAACAATTTATAAGCAATAATAGTGATATCACCTCCTACATCCTTTAGTCCTTTCAATCATAAAGACATTATAATAATGCAAACATGGCAGGTCACAGATTCCTTAATACTATAAGTACAATCAACCTTACATTCAAAATGCCATTATAATGATAATAAAAAATTGTCTAAACAAGAAGTTCTGAAAAGTTACCAAATTATTTGAATCTATTCCTCATCAATGTCATATTGTTGTCTTCAATAAATAAAATGTTACGATGTAGCACATACATTCAGATAATTAAATACCAACCCATTCTTCCCTTCCCAGCTTAATTAATTATTCATCCCTGATTATCTCACAGTGGATCATCATCATATGTAGAAAATCGATATGATTAAGAAGCATATACATTGCTTATTTTTTTAATGTGGAAAATCTTTTTAAAATGTTAAAACACAAAAACTGTTTAAAGCATGTTGTGTACATAGTAAATACACTGAAAATTAATCACAATTTAATTTACAATTTAACAATCACAATGTGTTAAAAATGATTCTTTTAAAAAGATCATGAATATTCAAACAGTTTCTGTAAATACTTGAGGATTTAATAGAATTGGGTTCAACATTAAAGATAACTTCAAAGTATTAAGCAGGCCGCATGCCAACAAATAGAAGACACAATACATGTAATTCCATCAGTCAAGCTCATGCATTGAAATATTAAATTTGATCTAAGCAAGACATTTATACAATACAAAAAACAGTCAAGATGCAAACCTGAACGTATGAAAGTGAGGGGCTTAAACAAAATGAATTAAAGTCCTAGTGACTCATGCTTTCTCTTAACCAAAACTTTAACAATGAACATCAATTCAGAAAGAATTATCATACTAGAAATAATAATTCTAAGTTCTATGTCTTTCCCGACCATAACCCATGTTCAATAAATAGTTTTTCATGATAAACGATTTCAGTCGTTCAATAAATTAACATATAAAACTACATTATTTCCAAAGCAGAATCACAAATGTCTGAAAATGATAGCCCAAACTCAATTTTTTATAACTCACAACCAGATTGAAACATAATTTAATTACCTTTTATTTATGGGGATATATCATCACAAACTCAAGAGTTAGTGATACAGTAAGTGAGTAAGATGAGGGCGAAGAATCAGAAAAATGGGTGTAAAATCAACAAGATTTAGGACATCTTCAAGTTGCCCTCCTACCATCATTGTACCCAAGATTGATATATTCACTAACTGTACATTTCAAATAAAATGAAATAGCAATAGGCCTTATAGTATAATGATAGGTAAAAATGATAGATAAATTCAAAATGCAGTGCAGATGCAAGTAATTCTTACTAGTTGTTAACATTATTCTAATATGAAAAAAAGATTAAGTTCAACGTTGCTACAGTATGATTTAGATATCATTACAAGTATACAGTATCATTTAGACATCAATACAAGTATTACAATGCAATACCATGTGCAAAAAAAAAAACAGTTCCCCTCCTTCCTCAACATTGAACAATAATTGCTCATATAAATGCGATACAATGTCACAGTAAGAACACAGCCACATTAAGAAAGTAAGGGAGTTGGCTTCAGATTTGATGTTTGTTTTTGCTATAATGTCTTCTGGCAACAAATTGCAGAAAATCATGGGGCGAGAAACGACTAGTTCTCAAACATAAGTTAAGCCTGCACCATCTTGTCAGGATCAAAACATGTTCTTTCTTATTTCTTTTGTTTTGAGGTGTAAAATTTAGGATTATTTATCAACTCACCTGATCCAGTAGAGAAAATGATCCTTCACAAAAAGTTCCCAAAACCTTACCCATTCTTTAACAACTTCAGATGTGACTGTGACGCATAATTATATCTTTTAAATAGTTTTTGTTTTGTACTTTCTTAAGGGCAAAAGAATGTTTAATGCAGTCATTCCTCACTCACACTCTGAGATAATAGATGAATTCAAAACGGGTGATAAACCAGCGTACCATAATAAATTTCATGTTTGATTCACATATTTTTACTGAAAATAAAAATAAGTCACGGTTTTTCCATGGTTTTTTTAACGGGTGGGGGACTAAAATCTTATACGGATTCATCTAATCAACCAGACCCTAATATCAAACAACACCTTACCCGCAAAGGCTTGCAAGTGTCGCGTACATATCTCCCAGCAGATGATTTCTCATCCCAGTCCAGCTCTCCTCTGTAGAAGTATTTCTGCTTTCTGTTTCGCAACAAGCCAACACCCAACACAAATTCACCACAGGTAAGGAGGGAAGTGGGTTATGGTAGTGTGATCCAGCCAGCAAGGTCATGTCACATCACATCACACGTCAGTTACATAGCAGAGCAGCCAATCAAAGTGTGTACGCAGATGGCAGGAGGGATATTCATTGGTGTACACGTGAAGTACACACACAGGAGACACCATATTGGTGAACCATGAGAAAAGGGCAGGAAAAAGGGGGTGAGGGGAACCAGGACACAAGAACTTTGAGTATTGTGTACAACTAATGGACAAATCATGCAGTTTATCTAAATCATGCAAAAGTAACAAAATTCTTGTCAATTTTTAGAACAAAGCTTGGATATTATGGTAAAACTAGGTTTTCAAACCACCCCTTATAGCCTAGTAGGATGACCAAGAACAAAAAAAACATCTCTCACACGTAAAAATGATTCCTCAAACATTGTATATGTATGATTTCATATAATTTGGACAATTCAAGGACAGAATAAAAATAGAATGTAAAACATGTATGTGTTGAGATTGTTTTATGTTGGGTTTTTTTTTAATCAGTAATTTGTACCAAAGAAATCTTTAAATCTATTCACAGTAGCAATCCAAGTTGCCTCAATACAAACAATGAATGCAAAAGATGTATTCCCATCCATTAGACCATTAAGTGACATGAAACACTTATGAAATAGCCAAGCAGAGTTCTACAAAATGACGACAAATTGACAAGAGAGCATTAAATATATTTCATAATATGAAATTAAACACTTTAGTCGAATGGTAAAAGTCAACATAAAAACTAACTAATTAATTTCATAAATGCAACAAATGCTTGCAATGCAAACCACACAGGGTCGATGTTTATATTCTGTCTTCATCGCTGTCTTAGCTCTCTACAACTTAGAAAACTTGCACCTTACAATTAGCTACCAATCCCAAGCTTTTTCCTGTTATTCGCTCACACCCCTAAAACGGGTCAAATGAGAGCTTCTGGGCTTGCTCAGTTATTTAATTACATTTTTAGTGCGAGCCTAATTGGGCTTGCTCAAAGAAGAATGGGAGCTAATATAATATTTAGCATAGGACGAGTCTAACCGTCATTTTCCAGGTAATACTAAGAAAATTTGAGTTTCGCTGACTGCAATTTATAAATGCATTTGAATTGTTCAGATGAATATTTTGCAACTCGGAATCAAACTGAGCCTTTGTCCAAAGACCATTGCCACCACCAGGTAAGATACAGAATAAACTTTTATAAAAACGCATATATATACACACAAACAACGCAATGATGCATAATTAATGGTATAATTGAGGCCAGAGATTTTTATTCAGAACTTCGACTTCTTAAAAGTTTGATCCCCAACGTGGAGAACTTTGGCCATCAACAACGATTAATATAAACAGCAAATTGACGACTAGGTCGGACAGATATTGGAGCATAAAAAGGTGGCGATGCGGAACGCCTTCATAGTTGGACTCTAAACAAGCAGCAAGTGACATTAGCAGCAGCAACATTAGTCAGCACAAACACAGATTACTACATGGAATGAGGGGAAAGATGGTAAGAAGAACACCAAACCATACACACAGAAACTATAAGTACCATGGTGTGACATGCAACAGCGATTTGTTATGAAGGGATTGAGGAGACCAGCCAGGAACTCGTTCTCAACCTCTCAGCCTACTCACATAAAGAGGTTTACAATTCTCTCGAACATAACGTCCAGCTGATGTTGTTGGATCCCAGTCCAATCGGCCATGCCAGAAATAGTTTGTTCTAGAATGTCCAAGGGATGACCCCATTAGGTTCAATAGCCCTTTTGTTAACATTTAGACCAATCTTCCTCTGTCATTTACCAAACAAACCTCCCTTTCGGTCAAATTTATATTACTTATATTCTCAGCATAGATTTGACAGGTTCCTCAACGAGTGAATAAACCAAGATAATGTGATAATGGCGACTACAATTAATCAGGTTTTTGTTTTTTCCCCATAACAATAATACTGAGAAGACTGCTTTAAGCGTAAGTGTGCCGTTAAAACTTACATTGAATTAAGTGCTAAATTATGGAATAAAATCTTATTACTATCCGTGTCAGTAATAAAATGTTACGGCCATATCCACTTGGGAAAGAAGATGTACTATAACATGATGTAATAAATCACTAAGGATTCTATCACTGCTTTTACTCATCTGAATGTTCTTTGCCATTACAACCACTACATATTTTTAAAGTGTCTTTTTAAAAAGAAACCAACGACACAAAAAGATATATTAATATAGATGTAAGATGCTAGGATAATCTAATCCAAATTAATCTTTCCTAAAAATATATATAAACCATGGCATGATATGCGGCACCGTGGAGAAGTGGTCAAGCGCTTTGGACCCCCTTTCAAATTGCTGTGGGTTCAAATCCTGCTAACACCGGTTAGGTGTAGTGCTCTTCGGTGAGCATTTTTTCCTCACTCCAACCAGGTGCAAAATAGGTACCAGCATGATTACTGCTGGGAAAGTAAAACCTGCAAGAAACAGGCGGGAAAGGGGTGTTCATTGATCACTGTTCCATTTTGCACCATAGAAACTCGGGATAGGCACCCCATGGCCTTGAATGAAAAAAAGAAAGCATGATATGCTTTTATTTTGATTGAATATCTCAATAATAAAATTATAACATTGTATAGTATAATCACAGCAGACAACAAAATGTTTACTCACTTTGTTTTCTTTGTCATGCGGTATGGCATGGAACCCAATATTCTTTCCATCATTGCCAAATGTTCTTTGTTGTCATGAGTCTAAGCAGGGAGATGGTATAATGATGGGTTTAAACAATCGTTTTAGAAAGTACTTTCCAAAAGCATAATAACAGAAGGTTGAAAATAATGGATGAAAACTTAAAACATCAGTCACCCTAAAATAGATAAAACAACATTACATGCGCCAAAATGTGATAAGACTAAATTTGACAGCGTAGAAATAGAAATGCACAGGAATAATACGTTTTCAGAAATCTTCCAATTAAGAACCATGATATTACATGTAATCACATCCATAATATTTGAGATTGACATAGGATTAAAAGAAATAATTTCAGTCATCAATCATTCTTTTTTATAAATTGAGTGAAACTCACATTTAACGCTTGCCCAATCAAAGCCAATTTGAGTCTGAAGATAATATCTAGCTTCCCAAGAGGAGGTACATCATCAATTATTCAACTTATTTCAATCTAAGTAGTAATGACGCATGAACTCCCAAAAATGACAATTTACAAATAAAACCTTATTTACCTGAAATAATGTGTAACCAGTATACAATTCAAACATAATACAGCCAACGCTCCATACATCACACGGTTGGGACCAACCAAGTTCTGAAATAGATGAAAAAACCATTATGTCTCTAGAAATATATTAAAAAATTGGGGAAGCTATTCTGGGTATTCTAGCATTAGCAATTTAACTGATTTCATATTACAAATAAAAACTGCCAGCACATCTTTTACTCAATTGCCTGCAAAAAAAATAAAACAAGAAACATGGAATTAATGGTCTATTCCTGGAAAGTAAATGATAATTTTCACAAATATAATCACAGATAGATATAGACTTCTTTGAAAGAAAAATACATTTCCATTTATTTTTAAAATAACGTTTAATGATGACTTGCTCTAATCAATAATTCATTAAGCTTTTACAGTGTTTGGCAGATTAAACACTTATGTCAGGATAATTTCAAAAGTAAAGGACCATCATTAAGAGTAAGGTAGAAATGTAAATGATCATAGTTGGCAACTTATTAACAAGAGTGAAAGACGAAACAAAGGTACTTCTCATACCTAATATAACCTCAGGGGCACGATAATGCCTTGTTGAGACAATTGTGCTGTGATGTTCGTGGTCAAAAGTAGCAGAGCCAAAGTCAATTAGCCGAATATCAGAGTTCTTGATGCGCTTTTCCTCTCTCTTGAAATGCATAGGATTGTGGAGAAACGAAATAAGTTATTAAGATGAGGGCAGAAAAGAATGAAAACACAATCAAGGTAATACCATAATTAAATCGTTTATTCTACTCTACCTTCTACTTTTGCTGTTGTCGCATTTTAATATTCTGGAGTAGCAGGGCACGACATCTAAAATGGATGTCGAAAATGTCAGTCAGCAGATATTGATATTATTTTTACGAAGTGTCTAAGGGACAGTACTAGCTAGGGTTAGGTTTAGGATTAGGGACTAGGATTAGGGACTAGGGTCTAGGATTAGGGACTAGGGTTTAGGGTTAAGGCCGGGGATAGAAATAACCATTGCACAGCACAGAACTGTCCCCTAGCCTGCTCTTCCTTATTTTTAATATTTTCTTATCTTACAACTCTTCAACAAAATGAAAACCCATGACTAATCAACCCAGAGTATAATTATGTGGACAAATAAATTTCATGATTAAAATCATGTTTTAATTTTTTTGCAAAAATAATAAAATGTATTTATGCCACCATCTTGTGAGGGTTGTCAAAAAATATTAATTTTATCTTTATACATCAAAAATTAATAACAGTAAATTTTAAATTGACGTAAATTCATTCCTACCTTTTTTGCATTCAAAACCATATCATGTTCAGAATTGACGAAAAGAATGTTTTCAGGCTTCAAGTCAGTATGCGTCAATTGATTTTCATGGAGGACTTTGCATGGAAAAGAATGAATATATTAAACCATTAGAACAGTACAAGTACATAATGTTGTCATAGTAATTCAATTCTAAATTATATCATTTCAATCAATTTCAGAAAGAATTACATAATTTGTGAACAAAAAAAAGTTTTTTAAATTATGGCTACTTACAATTAACGGAATAGCAAAGTTGATAAGATATGTGGCGGACTTGCTCCAATGTGTAGGGGACATAACTGTTCTCTTTCTAGAAGAAGGAATAAAAGAAAGTTGAGAGTGAGAGTGACATTAATAGCTTAAAACAAAATCAAGAATCACACTATTTTTTTACCAACATGCATCTATAGGCAATTTTTTAAGCATCCATCATTTCTGAGGATCTTGAAACAAATTTTTTACTGCTACGCCAGGGTACTTTGATTTCAGAGATGTGCGATTGCTAAGTTACACTCCCCTCACCCACCTATATTGACCCCTATTCCTATTTATTACCAAAAGAAAGTAATAATCAATACTGCGTAAGTGATGCAGAAGAACAGACCTGTAAACTTTTACCAAATTGGTCATGTTGACCCGTAACTATTTACTCTTTTAACGTATTTTTAATGTGTATAAAATAAATGCAAGTTTATCAGAATCAGTGTCAATCAGGGAATGTTCAAAAGAATGCGAAGCAATCAGAAAACATAGTCGCTGGCTTAGTTGTCTGATATCTAGATCTAGTTTGTCATTTTCCAACCTCAGTGATGGATTATTCATTCCTTGCTTTGTTTTTCATTATTTCTACCATAAAATTCATATCTTCTAGAGAATATAAAACCCAGTCAAGTTGACTGCCGTTTTTGGAGATTTGCTAAAAAAAAAAAAAGATCAGGATATTTCAGGAAATGCTTCAAATGAAACAAGTGAAAAGTGCCTAGTGTGAATTATTATATTTATATATATATATATATATATATATATTGATACATTATTTTTCCATCTTACTCAAGAGTTTCAAGCAGGAGCGTAGATGTACATGCAGATCCACGAGTAAGATTCCTACCTCTAACTCTTGAGTAAGATGGAAAAAAGGTAGGTCAATAATGTATTAATATTATAATTTATACTATGCTCCTGCTTAAGTAGAGCACTTTATTTCCTCATAGTACCCCCCCTCCCAACTGAGGCGGCCCGTTAGCTCAGTGGTAGAGCGCCTGATTTCAGAAAACATGATTCAAAATGAAGGAATTCATCGTCTGCTTGTTTTTTCTGAGCTTAGTAAGAGTTCCTTTATCGAGTGAAAGAGCAAAATAAGATATATATTCCTGCTTTAAAGCTAATGACATAGCTGTCCCTCATTACCGGCCAGAGAAAAATTCTGTTTTTCATGATATTTCATTTTCAGACCTTACGTTGCATAATTCCTCATAACGCTTACAGATATTTATCAATTGCTATCATTTACTGATAACTATTTATAAATGCTTCACATGAAAGGGCATTAAAAACAATAGAGTAACTTAGAAGATATGGACATTTATATCTTGGCGCATTTTTTTTTGGAGCCATAATGTGTAAAAAAAACATTTTAAAAAAAGATCACTTACCAAAAAGTCGAATACGCTGAGACCAAGCATATCAAAAGCGATACACATGTGGCCATGGTAGTCAAACCAGTCTAGCATCTGAACACAAAGACTGAGGAATGGGGAGGGGGGGGGAAAGAATGCATGAAACCCAGCTGTATCAAACATATGTTTTTATTGCAAACTCTGCATTTAATTATAACATAAGAATTCTTTTTTCTCCATACTATGAATCCTCACATCATCACTCTTGGACTGCTAGCATCATTATGCGTTTTTCTTTTTATTTGACTCAACAATGAAACCATGGTAACAACAAGGAGACATTTTAGAAATTAAGAAATGATGTATCATTTGGATTAAATTCCATGGATTCTGTTTCATTGTATTGTTTATAAACTATGATGCCC
>JAUEKV010038839.1:0-13032 GCA_031833985.1 Ancula gibbosa
CTCTCTCTCTCTCTCTCTCTCTCTCTCTCTCTCTCTCTCTCTCTCTCTCTCTCTCTCTCTCCCTCTCTCTCTCTCCCCCTCTCTCTCTCCCTCTCTATCTCTCTCTCTCTCTCTCTTTCTTTTTTATTTTAAGGTAAATAAAAGACAACAGGTCCCTACCTCTGCTTCAATGAAAACTTCCATTGGTCTGACTCTCTGGAAAAATCCTTTTATTTTTGTTGAATTTAAATCACATTAAAATTTAATGCTCATCAGCGGCACAGTGGTTGAGTGCTTAGTGCTCTGGTCTCGTGCTATAACTGTTGTAGGTTCGAATCCTGCTGTTTTGTTTGTGCCCTTGGGAAAGGCATTTTACGCTTTTATCCTCACTTCCTCAAATTGTCAATACTCCTGGGAAAGTAAAAGCTTTGTTTGACTAGCGTCTTCTCCATGGGGAGTTCATTGATCTGTTGTCCGGCCTCGCGCCATAGAAACTGGGGATACGCACCAGCTCTATGGGCCTCATGGTCCTGAAGGAATTTAATTTTGTCCCGTCATCACATGTTACCATTCAGGAGAAATAATTCCAGGTTATGTGTTACTAAGCGGGATGCCACATGTCTTCGTCAGGACAATATAAACACCTAAGATTTTTTACTATTTCTCAAGGAGAATTTTAGAACTCTGGAGATTCTGGATCTGAGGTTTGCTCTTGTATACAAAAAATTAAAACAATATATTTTACATTTTATTATAACCCATTTGTTTAGTTCATAGTATAACCACATGTTTATACTATTTTTGTTGACTGCATTTTTTAATGGTTTGCCTCTTAAATTCATTTTCTTCACCAACAGATGGAATTTGAATGCAGCTTCAGAGAGCTTGATAGCGAAGTGTCCTTTATATACCTAAAGAACTTTCGACGTGCCCGTATACAGTTTTCCTCTCCAGATTTGGCTGGCATTGCTCGCATAAGATGTGATGGCCTTTGTGTATGTGGGCAAAATATCAAATGTTATTTCTCACAAGTTGTAAGTTGTGATATCATTTTATTAAATATAGTAATAGTATCTACAATACAGGTGTACTCACTTAAACCAAATTCTTTTTTACTGTTGATACATACAGACACCTACAAGCGAAGAAGGTAGCTCATGGATATTCATTTTTCCTAGAACTATTCCAGAATGGAATACATTGAGTCCTGACATCATAAATGGGCCCAATGTTGACGCATTTAGAAAGGCACTACTGGGTCAGACTTTAAGTTGACGTGATACCCTTACATTAGGGATTTATCGACGTAATCATACAGATACAGGTTTTAGGTCAGCTTTTGTTTCATTCAGATAGTTTAAGAGATGGGGGGTGGGGGGATAGGGGGCTTTTGTTAAAGAAAACTAGTATTACAGTAACTGTGTTCGTTTTGACTTGAACTGGTTTACATCAAAGGCAAGTATTATTGGGGTGGATTCCACCTAAATAATACAGAGGTGGGGGGTTAGTATTATTTTGGTGAAAAGATTTTTCTCTAAATCTCTAGATCTAGATATATTCTCTCCAGTTAAGATAAGTTAAGATATCTATATTTCTATATTTATCTATGGGGTCCAAAAGTCAGGGGGAAAATGAAGACACATGAAATTTGGAAAGGTTTACAAAAAATATAAATTATCGAAGTTTATAATTTATAGAATTTATAAAATGATTCCACCTGAATAATACAGCGATAGGGGTTTTGTATTGCTGGGGTTGATTCCACCTACATAATACAGAGGTGGGGGGGGGGGGCGACTGTATTATTTAGGTGGAAAGATTTTTCTCTAACTAGATATATTCTCTTTATAATCTTTTCACCTGAATAATACAGCGGTTGGGGTTTTGTAATATTGGGATGGATTCCACCCCAATAATCACTTCCTAAATCAAATGATGTGCACTACACATTCACATTGACAAATGACTGACCAGCAGAAATTCATAGAAATTCGGTGTCAGCACTGCAATCAAGCTTTCCCTCTCATGTTCTTATCTGAGAGGAGCAGGCAATCTAAAATGACTGATTTAAATTGTGACCATTGAAAACTGCCAGGAAACTGCCTCACTGATGTCACTTCTCTCCTCTTCATTCAGATATTGAATTTCAGCCAATGATAATTTAAAACATAGTCTTGTCTTGATCTTATCAACTTGTGTCATTGAAAGAAGAGAAGGGAAAAATCTGCTCACCTTGATGCGTGCATGTCAATATAGTTTATCTTTAACATAAATGGCATTACTATTGATATTATCTCTTAATTTTAGTGAATTAAAAGAAGGGGGCAGTATGATAAGTTGAATTTTTTTTTACATAGAAATATCTTTCAAACAAAGTTATCTTATTTTGAATCCAATAGATTAGAAGATTAGATCTATTTTTGCATAAAATTGACCTTTTGTTTTAAATTCTTTTTGTGCTGAGCTTATATCAAATCCTTTATTTCATCAAAATCTCAGTAGCATGTCATAACCGAACGCAAGGAGAGTTAATCTATCTTCATATTTTACATTTCCGCAGGTTCAATCAGTAAATAAAGACAACTCCTTGTTGCGGCCTCCAAAACCACAACGGATGTTTCTCATCTCTCCACCTGCATCACCCCCTGTTGGCTGGGAGCCAGTCCCCGAGTCAGATCCGATCATTAACTATGATCTGTTGAATGCCCTTGCAAAATTGACGCCAGGTATGTTTTGAACATTGGAATGAGTTCACCCAGTACCAGGTCAAATTTAATTTCAAACTTTGGTAGAGTCAGCCTGGAGAGATCTAGACTAGTTAGTAGTGTCTGGCGATGTATCTTTAGAATAAATCCTGCCTTGCCCATCACATAGGGAGTAGGCAAAATGCTAACAATGACACTTTGTTCAAGAAGTTATAGAAAATGTAAAAAAAAATAGAAACATTCGATCATGTTCTGATCTGAGAGGAGCAGGCAATCTCAACTGAGTTTATTGTGTACCATTGAATACTGCCAGGAAGCTGCCTCACTGGTGTCATTTCTCTCTTCTTCATTGGGACATTTACACCACTGGGCAATTAGGTATTATAAACCAGTTGCCTTATAAACCTTCCCCTTGTTCCTTACCCATTACGTTGGGACTCCCAACTGAAAGGTAATTGAGTCTTTAGTAAAAGACTGTTTCGCATTTTGTACACTCCTCAGGGGTAAAAGAGTGCCTGGCTGAGGTCAGAGCTGAATATTGTCTAAATGTTATTATTGAGAGCTTGAAAAAAGCACTTCATATTGTGTTGTATACTCTTCAGTGAGCTGAGATGGTGTTACGATTAGGAATGTCATGGCCTGCTGCCAGGGGGATTAATTATTGTAAAGTGCATAGAGCATGATCGTGGATCTGTGCTATATGAATGCAACATTCAATTTATTTTATTTTGCGTTCAAAGACAGGGGGAGGGAGTGGAAGGGTGTTAGTCTTTAGAAGTTTGGTGTTGATTTCATTATGTAATGTAACTATTATTGTATCATTATGTTTTTATAAATGTAATGTTATATGCTATTGTATTATAAACTGGATGAATAACATGTATGCCATTGTACAACAAATTGCCTTTGGGGACAATAAAGATGATTATTATTATCATTATTATTTCCAGTTGGCTATTATTACTGTGATATATCTTTGCATTCTTATTTCTTCTTTATGTTTCAAATCTTTGATTCCCCAGGGGAGACTCATGAAATCCACCCACGCTCCGTGAGTGCCCCAGCCATCGTCGTCCACTTGTGCGAAGACCCTGTGGGCTACCAGCCAGGCATAAGGCCGTCCATTGTGCAAACAAGACGACCTGAGGGGCACACCAACAGCTGAAATGGATTTCCCCACAAAATCAATTCCTCGTCTTTTAACTCTTTGTTACTCATGACTGTTTACCTGAATAGCTGTCTCCACTAAAGTGGCTTCTGGGAACAGAGAGTTGCCAAACATTCTTTGGGTTTTTTAAATCTTGACGATGATTATAATTACGTGAACAGGGTGTCCCATAACAAAAATTAAAAGCCGAAACCAAAACTAGGCTGTTTGTTCAAGTTTGGTCAAATAAATTGGAACTTTTGAAAGAACAGCCATCACGGATAAAATAGAAACCAAAATTTCAAAATGTAATAATAATGGTCAAAGTAAATAAACAATGTTATCTAAGGTTTGTAATTTTACATTTTGTCTTAGGGAAGCAATTATTAACATATGGATTGGTGTAACAGGATGGAAAAACCATCTGCATTTAACAAAAATTAAGTTTGAAATCAGTAAAGTCATAAAACAAATGACAATTTCAATATTGTCAATATTCAATATATTTATACATATTGTTCCTTTTTCTGGTGAAAGCTGAGGTATAAAATAATAATAATAATAATGGATCTGTAAAGAGTTTCATCTTGATCGACAGTCAGATAAATGAGTTGCTACACATTATAATTATATTAGTTACCTTCTTTTGTGGGACACCCTGTATATGATATGATGCCAAATGTGTCGGATTTACTTATTAATTTATAAATTGATGAATTTATTATTTTAATTATTCTTATTTGTTAATCTATTTTATTTATTTATTATTTATTTATTATATTCATCCTTTTATTATTGTGATGAAACGAAAAATGTATAACATGTAGATTCTAGATCTATATTTGAGTGTGATAATATTTTATTTCCAAAATTCCATTTTTTGAAACAATTTTGAATTGTAAACATCTAAAACGTTGTATAGATTCATTATCATTGGTTACATTTGGTTAATGTATATATTATTAATTCAGATGTGATGGATGTTGACTCTGTCCCGTCACCTGACCTTAGATTGCTTTCTCTTTTCTCTATGGTCTTTATCTCGTTTGCATTGTTCATTGATCTCTTCTTATACTCTATGTTTTTAATTTGTATTTATTTTTTAAGCACAATTATTTAATAGACTCATCTTGGATTTCTTTCACTTAAGTTTTACTTAGATGTTTCTTGCCCTCAAAGAAATAATTGAAAGTTATATTACATGCACTAGTCATTATAGTTAGTCAAAATGTTGTTGTTGAAACAGAATTAAACTGAAGACTTATAATCGGTTGATTCTGTAACGAAGTAGGCCCTATTTGCAACCTGTGAATATGTGAAACAAAAATTTTAAGGTGGTGTTATTCATAATAAAACATTAAAAGGGTAATTAATATCAAATTGCAAAGATATTATCCTGATATAATTTATAAATGATAGATTTCTTCAACAGTATTGAAGTTTACTTTGTATATATATACATGTACACCCTATGACAAAATTATTGAGACAAAAATACGAAATCAATCTTTTCCTTTCGGTCATTTTTTTGCACATCAAAGTTTAGAGAATTTCGCATTAATGTTTGTGGCTGTGTCCTCCAAGAGATCGCTTATCTAAAACATTTGGAAGGTCCTTTAGGACAGAATTTAAAGGAATGGGTGCGCCACTGTTCAGGAAATGAAGCACAAAGTGGTGAAAGAGTGGTAGACCATTGACAAGACATCTTTCTGTTGGCTGATGCAGAGTCTTCCACGTCGTTTGCACATGCTCGAGGAGGGTGGAGGTAGGACAATCAAAGACGGACAGAAACCACAAACTATGTGTATTATTGGAGCGTGGTCTTTTTTCTCTTTATAATTATAATGATAATCAAAATGTCACTGCAATCTGTCTCAATAATTTTGACTTACAGTGTATATATGTCAAGATTTTAAAGGTAGCTGGACTGGGATAAAGAATGGACCATGGCTAAACTCAATCTCAAATTTGAACTGGCTAGGGCATAATTTTATTTGATATTAAAGTTGTTTAAGTTAAAACTATAACATATCATATAGAATAGATATAGATATATTATTATTATTATTCATGTACGGTAATTGGATTAATTCTTAAGCTATCATCACTGTATCTTGAATTTTAACGTTTGTTTTTAAAGATTTAATCAGTACCATTTTTTGCATCTCTCTGTATATATTCATCGTTTGTCTGTTTTGTGTTTTGTTTTGATTTTTATATTGAAATAAAATATATGATATTGCTATAAGAGTAGGCAGGCCTATGTTAAAAATGTTTCAGACATTTCTACTTACAAATGTAATGATATACCTGGGATATCGTGTCAAGTAGAATGAAAACCACATTTGGTCTAAGACCATAATAGTAATAATAGGGACCTTTTATTGTTTTTTCCACGCCATGACACGATACTCTAGGTTTACCAATGTAATTCTCTCAAATCCATTTCCTGAGCAGTTATTCATATAAATATCACCATCAAAATGTTCTCATTAATTAATTTCATCCATTTGAATGTGAATGAAGACCTGCCAACCATCATGATTAAATCAGAATCATCCTGTTTTGCTATCATTGAGAGGCCTTAATCCTATCGTTGTTTTCCTTAAATTTTCTTTAAAAGTTTTATCATTATACATGTAATAGTACATGTAATTGTAATAGCAGATACAGCTATGCAGACTTTCCCCCATAAAAATGGGTTCAAATCTTGATTTTTATGGACGTTTCCAGTGTCCTGATTATAAAAAGATTTCTTCCTGATTTTTTGTTGAGGGTGGTTGGCAGGTATGTGAATGCAGGGCAGGAGGTTAAGAGGCTTCTTTTGTATAATGTGATGTATGAGATGAATGAATGATTTACACTCAAACAGTGCGATTGGATCCATGATTTTATTTTGGTTGAAATAGATTTCAGTTTAAAAATTGTAATCAAGCTTTACTTTGAATCATATCATGGTAAAGCATATAAAATATACGAGTTATATGAATATGACAGAGTCATAAAGTTGGAAATTATATTTTTGATGTAATTCTTCCTGTCAACTCAACCATTATGTATTTCTATTTAAGCTGATAATCTAAGCGTGTGCAACCTGTAATAAAATGTGGCAACAATCAAAATCACAATTGTATCAAAGTTATGTCGTAAGTTGGAAAAATAATAAATGTCTTTTTCATGGTCTCCTTATTTTATGTGTTTTCGCTTGTTTTATTATAAATGTATTAGTATTACATGTGAGTAAGTTAAATACCAATTAGAGTGATCCGCCAATGTTGGAAATAGCCTACTGAAGTTATTTTTAAAACAATGATTAAGGAACAGGTAAGTGATTTTTGGAGGGCTCACATCATAACAACATTGACGAGCACACATTTCTGAGCAGTACCCATACTCACTGTGTTAAATCTTAAAGAGCTATATGCCCTCCTATGAAAATAGATGGGTTTTTCCATGATAGCGTGATTGCTTCTATTGTTTTGCAATTTCTTTTTAGATTGCATATTTAATTTTGAATTGTGAATTTAAATAATTTGTGAACAGATTTTTTAAACTGGGACATAGTTTGCAGTAATCTGTATTGGAATTCAAACAATAGATATTGGGGGCAATAAGTGGGGGCGTAATAACCAACGTTGTTACTTATCATGTATGTTCTTGCCAAACATGGTAATCTTTTTAAATTTAAAAGTAGGGTACGTTTATTCTATCTTCTTCTTTGAAATTATTTATAAATAAAAACAAAAACCTTTTTCACCTGAAGACAGCTCTTCCTTCAAACAACCAAATCGACTAAAATTCTGCATTGATTTGAACGCTATTGTATATCAGGTCATAGTTCCATAATAATCTATTTAATTGATTCTTGCCAATGCAATCATGATGGCGTAAAAATAAAAGTGCTTTCGACACGTTTTTCACAACTTCGGTTCGTGTATAACCAGTGTCAGCTGTACTTTGGGAATTTATTTGAATTTAATTGTAGCATATTAATAATTGTTTAGAAGGTAGACAAAATTGCATTGGAATCAATCCATTGGGTATGGAGATGTTTCATTTTATGGAAATTTAATTGTAGCCCATGAATTAGAAGGTTAGACGGCCTGTACATTATAAGGTAGGCCGAATTGAATTGAAATCCATCCATAGTGTCTGAAAATATTTGGATTTTATTTATTTTATTATGTCTAAAAAACTATCCCCCTTTTTTTATTATATTTAGTATGTTTTACCTGTTTACCAACATTGATCTAGGTTTAGAATCTAAATAGGCCATATACAAATGAATCCTCTAAAATACTCTAATTTAAAAAATAATACAATCACACAAGATAAAAACAACAACAAAAAACAACGTAAAGAAAAACTCTTAGTATGATAATAATAATAATGATAACAGGCCCCTAATAATAATAATAATAATAATAATAGTTATAATAATAGCAACAATAATAATTTGAATTGGACATTTATAAAGCGCATTAAAATAAGGCCAACCCATTTGGTTAATGGGCTTTATACGAGATGGGTAATTTTGTTATAGTTATACGTTTCTCGCCTCGACTTTATGAGATGAGAAGTATGGAGGAAAGGAGGCTGTTACTGTTTGTAGATCAGTTACTGATACCAGTCGCGCGTGCGAAGCATCGCTCGCGCACTTGCTCGCAACGACAGACAACGCTAGCGTAACAACAGCTAACGGGCCCTCACGAGTCACGCTCACCCATGAAGCTAAAACTAAGACATCCCTGCGCTCACCACAGTACTCGACACAGCTTCCCATGCCACATCACCGCAAAGAGCCTACGTGATGCACGGTGACGAGAGGTCGGTCGAGGAAGACGAAAGTCGCTGATAACGAAAGGAAGTGTCACATGACCACACTGTTGACAAACATGGCGACTTACGTCAACTAGGTTACTTGCGGTTTCTACTTTCTTCTTCTCTCTCCCGTTTCCGTCTTCATGGAGGAAAGCGAAAGTAGTTTTTAACTAAATGACCTTTGAATTAGATCTAATTGTGTGGATGGGCCTGATTTATTTAAATCCGGCTATTGGTGTTGTGATCAAGGTGTCGATATGTTGATGTTTTAGTTAGTTTTTATTGGTAAATTGAATTTAAATGGCTTCGCACATCGAGGGTGTCGAGGACACCCTACCGGACACAACTCGTGAATTTCTCAGGTCTTTTTCTGTCGCTGGATATGGTGATTCGGACTCGGATTCAGATTATGCGGAGCTTTCTCCTATTCCAGAAACACCCTGTGGGGATCTCGACGATGGTGATGATATTGATACAGTAAGGCATAGCCTTCATCTTCAACCAGGTAAGCCAATGTCAACGCATCTGATTCTGAATCAAGAAATCTGTTGAACACAAATATAAGAAAAGAAAAGAGTAAGAGAACTCAAGATAAGAAGACTACAAACTTTATTGATCCAAACATGGAAATGGCAATGAGCAATGTGTTTCAATCTGTAGGCCTACTTAACAAATAGCTCAATTAATAGGCCTAGATCTACAATAGTCAATAATAGGCCTAAGAATTATTTATTTATTATTTTATAATATTGAATCCATGCACATAAATCTAGATCTAGTATTTAGAATCTAGATCTACTTCACTCTTCCATAGTTTTGACTCTTCTTTCATTATTTTTTCTTATTTATTTCTGCACAAGGAAGTGTAAAGAGATTTTTTTCCTAATTTATTTCTGCACAGGGAAGTGTAAAAAGATTCAAAATATTTAGGTTCATTGTTAGCTAGATCTAGCATCTTGTAAGCATGTTTCATATCAATTGTATTGTTCTCACTCTGTCTGTTGTTGTTAACACCCATGCCCATGCTGTTAAAATTAGAACTTGACTCTGTATATTTTTTTTATTTTTTTTTATTTTAAACTAGATTCTAGATAAAGATCCAGGCCTAATTATAGGCATAGCATGCTGTATAAGTATAGGGTCTAGAATCAGTAAGAAGCGTGAATCTAGGTTTAAAATAGTAGAGGGAATAGGGGGGGGGGGGGTGAGAATAACCGAAACTTATTATTCTCCCCCCGGGGGGAGAATAACTGCAGCCTTAGTAGAGCCTAGATCATAGAATTAAAGGCATTTATAACAATTCTATAGGCCCTCTATTATTTTGACAAGTTACTTTGAGAAAGGGAGGTATAATCTGAAGTTCATAATTTATATTAGGGTTTCATAGGCCTAATGATTTTACCCTTTTTTTCAACTTCTGGTTGCCTTTGTATTTAAAACTTCATTACAAAATATATAAATATAAATATAAACACAAACGAAGTCTGTTTTTGAATGGGGAAGGATTGACATGCCTCCTCCCCGCAGTGTCATGTTCTTTCTTTCTCCTTTTTCTTCTTCTTCGACTTCTTCTTCAACCTCTTCTTCTCTTTCTTCCTCTTCTTGGCTTATTTTCTTTGTATTTAATATTTGTATTCTATAAATTATTTTATACATAGGGGCCTATTCCTTTGTTTTTCTTCTTGTTCTTATTCCTTTTTCTTCAAATGAGTGAAAGAACAATTTAGAGAAAGAAGAGTGGGTTTGGAGGGGGGAGGGGGTTAAAGACGAAGGACAGTAGCTGAGTGGTTTTAAAGTTAGTCTGGCTCATTATTATAGATCATCCGTTGGAATTCAGATTGCAGTGATGAAAATTTAATGCCTCTTGGGAAGGATTTCTTCTTCCATTCCTACCCCTCTTGAGGTGTAGAATGAATACCTGATTAAAGGAATCGAATCAGTCTAGATATCATCAGAAGGATGATGTCTAAGCATTTTTTAAATCATTTTTAAAATCTCATGTTTACTCTCCCTTGGGAGTTGAGATGGAAAATAAAATTGATAAATAGATGAAAAATAACATTGATAAATAGATGAAAAATAACATGGATAAATAGAGGCATAGCCTGTCATGAAATATGTATAGATAAGCGCAGCAAACATGATGTCCATCTGGGAATGTGTACAATAGTATTCTAGTTCATTTGTTTAAGAAGCAGTAGAGGGCGAGCAAGAGTGTGTGGATGAATTGTAAGAATTTCAATACATTAAATTTAAATAAAGTTAAGTCCCATACTTACTCAATCCGAGTGTTGGGGAACCAGGATAATACCCGGCATACAGCTTGGTGTGGTAGTTTGCCATTGCTTTCCTCCTCAACTTTTCTTTGCTTAGTCTGAATAGACTCAGCTACCCATTCGCTGCTTGGTGAACAAAAGGGCAGAAAAAACTGTTCCGACTCGAGGTCGAACCAGGTACTACCGAACGCTAGTCATCTGCTCTACCAACTGAGCCAACGAGTCGCTCAAAATTGTTTAATTCATGTAAAGTAGTAAGAAAGAGTGGAAATAGGAAATGAAGGGCAGAGACAAAAATAATGATTGTGGGAATTTGGAGATGCGATTTGGAAGGGAGGGTGGAGACAGACAGAGGAAGGGAGAGAGATGAATTTAAATGGACATGGAGAAGAAAGGAAAATAGGGGGTAGTGGGTTGGGGGGGGGTGTCGTGTTAATGAAGGAAGAACAAAAGAAAGAAAACGAAAATGGTAATTTCAAACATACTTTACTTTATTAAAAAAAAAGGAAGGAACAAGAACTAATACGCAATGCCAGTCGAATGTAAGAACACCCCTCCTCTCTTCTTCTTCGTTCATTCGTTTTAAGCCATTGGTGGTGAAAAGTGTAACCACCCTCCCCCCAAGCATTGGGCACGATTGATCATTTTCGATAAAGAAAGCATTTATGCGCTAGGTGGGTATCCTACACCCGGAATTGGCGACTGTCATTAATGACGAGCCTTGGTGCGCATGCCCGTGTCAAAAGTTGCATATATATTATATATATATAATTATTATTTTCCAATATCGATGATAAAGATGGGATATTATTATATTAACTAGCTGAGGCTATTTTCCCTTCGATTCTTGATCGTGCTCGTTGGCGACTCATGCTACGAAATGAGCTTAACGAATTATCTGCTGCTTCCTTTTCCGGAAAATGTAAATGTAGTCTCAAAATCCAATAGAGGCCTATATACATGTATTTATAATAATATTCTTCCAACGAGAGGTTGAACAGAGCCAAATTATCTTTATATCGGTTGCTTTTCATTGGAAAACGATTTTAAAAGTCCCCACAATTGTTCGTTGATGAATATCTCCTACACGGCAAACACACAAAAATGTAGGTCATTCTCCTCAACAGGCCTTACAAGCCTCTGTACGCATCTGTTATGCATGACCTTCCGACGCATACTATCTGAATTAATGAACGCAAAGACGTTGAATAATAAATGATCAATTGTGCTTTGTAGTTTCGGTGCCACATGTATTGTTGAGAAGGCGTGCTTGCCTCTTCCGCCGGTCCCCCGAGTGGTGTCCGGGGTCCCTCATCAGAGAGGGTGCAGCGTGTCGTACAAGGCGACTAAGTGCCACATAGTAGCCCTGAGATCACCGATTATGGTGCACGGGGCTTTAATCCCAACTTAACTAACTAACTTCCGCCGGTTAGCCATGTCTTGTAATAACTAATAATGATAAATGTTGCATTTATATGGCGCTTTGCGGTACACGATTAACACCATGCTCTACCTTTGCGCTTTACAAAGATTTATTTCATGACAGGCCTTATCATTCTATGTCCATCTTAACTCCATTGGGAGCATACAATATGAGGGATTTTTAAAGCGCCCAATATTAACATTCTGACAATATCCAGATCTGCCTTCCATCAGGTACCAGTTGTACACTTGAGAGTGGAGAGGAAAATGTTTCAAGAGCTCTTTACATAGACTCAAGGCTAGACCAGGGTAGCAAAGATTCTGTTGTGAATCCAATCACTTAACCACTCCGACTCGACTACGGCGTCACATAATAGGCTATGTGTCGGAGATTTAATCTTTGAAATTCAGAGATATTCCATTATAGATTACGTCACATCCGCTGTAAACAAATGGGCCCACCTCCTGGAGGTTGCCATTGCGCGATATTTACGTCCAGAAAGGTCACAGGTTAATAGTCAGACAGAGTGGGACTCAATATTATTCCACCGCACCTCATAGAAATATAAAATACTAGATCTACGTGTATATGATATCATAATTGTCTAGTGACATTTAACTGTAATAGAAAAATTCACCTTCCCATGGAAAACCCCAATCTATTTTTGGATTGGGGTTTTCC
>JAUEKV010044389.1:0-19475 GCA_031833985.1 Ancula gibbosa
CTCTCTCTCTCTCTCTCTCTCTCTCTCTCTCTCTCTCTCTCTCTCTCTCTCTCTCTCTCTCTCACTCCCCTCTCTCTATCCCCACTTCATCTCATTCTATTAAATTTCAATTATTCTTTTTTTGAACTTTGATATCTGACTCATAATATTTTATATTTTTCTCAATTTGGATTATGATTTTCTTCGTTTTGTTATCTCATTAATTCTTTCTTCCACTTGCTTCCAATTATTTTCTTCGGCCTATCCTCATATTCTTGAATCATCTCTTTCATCTTTCTTCATAACATTTCCTCTTCCAATTAATTTCCTGTCTTTCACTGACATGTCTTTTTTCTATTCCCCCTTCCACCTTTCTTCTTCTTTTCTCTTCCACATTCCTGCATCTTATTTCCTGTCTTTCTTCATCTGTTTCTCATCCACGTTAATTTTCCTCAGATCCCTTTATCGCACAACAAATTTTAATGTCTCTCTCTCTCTCCTCCCCCTCCCCCCACCATTTTCCCATGATCATGGTGTGTATGATGAGGGGAGTATGATTGGGAATACAATGTATGTGGATAGATGGAAGAGCTATATTCTGTAACTTTTACAACGCTGACAACCTAGGTTAGCTGACCACGTTTTCCCTTTTCATGCCTTGCAATGATTATTCTTACTCCTTATCTCACATTTCTCGTCTGACCTCTTTGTCTTTGTTGTCCCTGGCAGGTAACCAGTCTGGCAGTCCTATGCCGGTGCGTCCACCCTCTGGCCAGTTAGATGGGCAGAATCGCATGACTCAATCCCCCATGGCCACTCAAGGTGAGAAGATGCTGTTTGGAAAACTTTACGCATGAACAACTGAGATCTGAATGTTCAGTTGTACATTATATTGTTTAGAAGAAAATTTGTTTCAAGCATATTGGGTGGATCTTGTAATTTGTTTATTTAAAATATCTGTTCCCGTAACTGCTCTCTTCGGATTTGATCTGTTTGTCGCAATTCATTTACAACGGGCACGCAAATCTTATGATATTGAGGATTGCATCATAAAGCCGTAAACCTTTACATCCCATATATAATAAACTTTACAAAATGAAAAGATTGAAAAAGATCAATTGTAGCTTAATGCATTATTTATTTAATAACCCCTTGAAAAAGTTTTTAAAATAGATTTGGTGATGGATTTATACTTATATATATATATTATTATTAGATCTAGGCTATGTTTAGTTACAAGATTTGATATCTATTTTATCATCTTTTTATCGTTCCCTTTAGTTGAGAGCTGATTCAAATAAATTGTTCAATTGTTTTTAGACTTACTGTGAGAGGGCTTGGTTTTAGTTTGAATGATGTCTTATTTAGACTAATTTTCAGAAAACAGTATGAGATGGGTCACGATGACAAGATCTAGATATCTACTTGTTAAATGATGACACTTACAGATGTGCTACCTCAGTTGATACATCTAGATTTAATCATGGATGACTTGCTATGGGATCCATAAGGGTGTGGTTAGAAGGATTTTCATTTTTTTTAAAATTTCTCAGCTTTATCTTCTGTCTAACTTATGTCTGAATCCATTTTCCAGGCTACAACCCCCAAATGATGCCCCCGCCAAACAACATGGGCTTCATGCCCAACCCTGGCAAGATGCCCCCTGGCCACTATCCACCTTACAACGCTCAGTATCCCCAAGGTAAGCACGTCAATCACCCTCTTCAGCAAAACTATATTTTCTTTAACTTTCTCTTAGTTGTCTGCATAAGTGCCCAGAGCTTAGTGTCCATGAGATGTGGCGCTATAGAAATGTTAATTGTAATCATTATTGTAAGGTGTTAGCATACCTTTTTCACTATAATGAATATCAAATGAAACAGCCAAAAAAAAAAGAATTATCATTGTTAGGTGTCTGCATACCTTCTTTTTCTATATTCAGTAACCCATATCAAATCAAACCGTTAGCCAAAAAACCTCTCCTGGTTGGATTTCTCCCTTCTTTCATTTACAAAGTCTCGCTCTACCAACTCTAAATAAGCCTGGAAGCCATGAGTATTCAATCTTTTATCTTGTCAACCTGAAACAATGTAATAAGAGTTGTTTTACTTGTTTGCCCCTCAGGAAACTTTCCCCGGCAGCAAACTGGGGGCATGACTGGCATGTCAGGTCCGGGTGGAATGCCAGGTCACATGGGCGGCTACCATTCTTCACAGCAAGGCATGTATCCCAACGGACCATCACAGATGCCAGGCAGCGGCTCCATGTACCCCAACATGGCGGCCTCCATGAACAGAAGCATGCCCCACTCGGGGTACGGACCCGCCCCGGGCTCCTACCCTTCTCCCAGCAACAACATGATGGGCGGTCAGTACCCCGGCTACCCTTCACCGCACATGCAAGGCCAACCCCCTCCCCCGCACTCCATGCAGCAAGGCACGCCCGTACCCCCGGGCTCTACGGCGGGTCCCATGGTGCCTGGATCAACGCCTGGACAGATGCCCCCGGCCAGCATGGGTGCTGGCCAACCACAGCAACAGCAGTCGGGAGTCCCGATGCCCCAGCAGGGGGTGCCGCCCATGAACAAAGCCGCCCAGGCGGCACAGGCTGCCCTCATGGCCGCAGCCAACAGCGTCAATCCCCGCATGTCTCACGGAGGCCGCGGTTCGATGAGTCCCTCTAGGAACATGTTCAACCAGGGGGGAGGCGGGAGCAGCAACCCTTTGGCCCAGATGAACAGCATGAGCAACTCTCCCAACTTGGGTAGTCCCAGCCTGAACAGTATGTCCAATGCCGTCGAACAGCTCACCCGAAACTCAACGGGTGGCGGTGCCCCTCCCGCGGTTGGCAGCTTGGAGGGAGGAACCTTGACTTCCTCTCCGGGCCCCAAGTCGGGTATGATGGGCCACGCCATGATGGGCATGGAATCGAACGGACCCGTCCCACCTGGACACAACTCGCCCCTCCCCAACGCCGACACGCACGAGTCCATGTTGCGACCCAATTCCACCACGGCAGCTCACCCCATTGACCTCCCCACCAACGACACAACCAGCTCGGAAAGTTCCAGTGGCATGCCCAGCGACTCCACGTCGGTGGACAGTGGATTCCATTCTTCCGACCAGGGCGACAAAATGTCCGACTCCACCAGCAACCCCGGCCTCACTACGCAGTCCCCGCCTCTTTCTGGCGTCCAACAGAACGGGGAAGCCGGCGGACCCGCCCCGGACCACATGGCACCCTCCACCACCACCTCATCTAGTCGACCTCAACACAACCCCAAAATGCCTTACATGAACGAAGGAGGGTTCCCTATGCCCACCACATCCATGTCTTCTACAACGGCCCCAATGCCCTCGGTTGACCATTGCGTCACCACAACTGCATCTTTGGGTGAGTTTTTGTGTTGTTTTTTTTCTTCCTGCGAATACATTTTCATCTAAGCCAATTGCCAATCAAATCAATACGCATGATTAATTTTTAATTGTGCCTTTTTTGTATTGCTTTTTTTTAGTGACTACTATTTATGTCGAATAATCATTACAAATGTGCTGAATAAAGGCAGTAGAAGCATTCTCTTAATCAGGGATAGTAATGGTTGTTGGATTAAGATTTTGTCTTATATGTTTGTTTTTCGTTTTCCTTTATTTTGATGTTGAGAGTTATGGAAGAGGTGCACACTTATGGAGAAATTATTTTAACTAATTTACTATCTGATTTTGTAATAATGGAATGTTAACAAACTAGAGAGAATTATTAACAACTTTATCTAAAAGGCTAACACGTTCATTAACGTTTCTTTTCCAAAAGGTCACATGACACCCGTCACGCAAAGCATCGCATCACCGGTCACCAGTGTTTCCACGTCGGCTTCTGGCCCACCTCATCACCCGCACGGAATGCCCGGGCAGCACATGATGGGCCACGGCATGGGCCACGGGGGCCCCCACCCGCACGGCATGATGCCCAACGGCATGATGCCCATGGGCGGCCACATGGGCTCTCAGATGCCCCCCAACATGCCTGGCGGCCCACCCGGGATGATGCCGCCCAACATGGGAGGCCCCAACATGAGCATGAGCCAGAACGGGCCCATGATGGGTGGCGGGCCAGGTGGTCCCATGATGGGGCCCAACGGCCAGGTGATGCATCCGGGACAGATGGGCAACAACATGCCGCCGCACATGGGCCAGATGCCGCCACAGCACCAGCACCCCCATCAGCACCCGCACCCACACCAGCAGCAGCAGCCCCCGTCGACTCCGCAGCCAGCCATGGCCAACAGCCACTCGGACGAACCGCCTGAGAAAAAGAAGAAGGGCAAGGTGAGACATGATAGCATTACTCGATTATCTCCCCCTCCCCCTCACCTGCTGCTATATCGATGAATATTACTATGAATCTGCTGGTTCACCTCTCTTTACCATGGGTAATAGGCGATATTCAGCACCTTAAATGTTCTCACCCAGTCCCTGAGTTCACTAACTGTTATTTTTATCATGCTCTTTTCTTATTATATTATAATATTTTCTTTTCCCCTCCACATTCCATCCAGATTTTATTGCTAGGTCTTCAGGCATTTGAAACCGTTTAAGTTTAAGTTAGTAAAGGGGTGGGGTTGGTAAGACTTGAAAAAGTGGATGTTGGTTAATGTGGGTGCCTGCGTGTTTGATTGTGTTGTCCTCCATTATCACCTTTCATGATGGCCTTGTGATGATGATGCGGAACATTTTCTTTTGTCAAACATCAGCTCATTTTTATCTCATCATCTTTTTAGAATGTCTACTTTTATTTTTATGTGCGCTTGTATGTCTTGTTTGTCTATCTGATTTACAAATTTACATAACCTTATTTGCAATGCCCTGTGTATGTTGCGCTCATGTCAATTTTTGTTTGTTTCATATATTTGTAGCATTGAAGACACCTTTTATTTTTGGGCCATCCTCTGGTGTTTTGGATCTAATTTTCTTCTTTCTTCTTCAATGTTTCTGGAGCATGCCTTTCTGGCTCTCTGACCAAGTTGGATATTGTTGTATCCATCACTTATGAGCTTCTTAAAGTCTTTCATTAGTCTCTGCTATTAAGAACAATAAGTCGGACTATAACTAAATAATTTTTTATTAAGACAAAAAAACAAGACTTTAGGAACACCATTTCTCATTGGAGTTTTCATCTTTGTGTGTGTTAAGAAAATCATAACTAAAATCTCAATGGTGAGTGGAATATAGAATGAGCTTAGTTTTTTTATTATGTTTGTACGTACATTGTATTGTAGATCTTGCGCAATTGGTTATCAAAATCTTCATGTTTCCGATGTCTTAGACGTTTCTCAAAATAGAAATCTCAAGATGTTTCTTTTCTTCCCTGTCCACCCGCCCTAAGCCATGCATTTTTTTTGTCATGGCTCCATCATTGCATCTGGATTTACATTCTTTTCATACTCTCCCCATAGCATATGTTTATGTGTATGTTCTCATTCATATGCATTACATGTATATAACAATTTTGTCAATGGATTGGATCGAATATTTTCCCTCTTTGAAATCATCTTTAAAAGAGAGCTAAGTGGCTTTTTTGTACCAACTTAAAATTTCTTTCAACATTTTTGTCCCTTGCTTCGCTCGCATAGGATATGGAAAGCCAAATCATATCCCGAACTGGCTATCCAGGGCACACTTTCTCTGAGGAACCCAACAGCCCTGGCGTCCCTGTAAGTGGTCGCACGTGGAAATATTTGGTCAAAAAACAAACAAAACAAAAGCAGAACCAAACCCTTCCTCTTCTGATGTTGAATCCCGGGAACGGCATTGTTCTTTTGTTTTAGATTGTCTGCCAATTATTTTTGTTTCCAAATTTGTTTTCTTTTTATGAGTTGGTGAATTTTTTCCCTTTTTATGTGCAGCATTAGCCTTTTTAAGACTTAATTTCTTTTCGTTTTGTTAATATTTCTAAGTAGAAGAATATCTTTTTCCATAACACATTTGCCTGAAAACCCTTGGCTGTATATTTTTTGATCTGATTGTGTTCTAATGGTCACTCAGTGTTTTAATTGTCATAGGGAGGTCAATATGTTCTCAATTTGTGTTTACATTGATAAAAATATGATACTTGAAGATTGAAAGATCAACATGAAACATAAAAATATTATACACAAAAGCACTTATTTAGCAACTGGTCAGTCTGCATATCTGTTCGTATTCCTCTATATGTGTATATGTATGCATTGCTTCATTAGTCAACAATTTTAGGACTGTTGCTTTTATTCTGTGTTTGAGGTGTACACATATTTTGTCTTTTAATATGTACATGTATTGTATTGTATATATCTGAAATGTTTCTGCACTTTAATTTCATTTTACTGTCAACTTCGATGGAGAGCACACAGTGTGAAAAATAATAATATGATAAAAATCACCATGTTAGAGGCCGAATAATATTTTGCCTATAATCCAGCCGTTAGATCTGAGATACCCTTTTTCTTTTCATTTTGAATTAAATTCATTCAGATTCTTTTTGCCAATTTTACAGTTTAGAATTATTTTTGAAATTATCTTCAATTCAGAATACAGAATTTCATCTCTTTTGTATTAAAAGAAATGGCTCCTCTCTTGAACGTTACTACTAGTTATATTTTATTTTAAGAAATAATAGCTGCCTTATTTTAATTTTAAAAATTGTTATTGCCGTTTCTGTTTTGTGTTGCACTTACGACTTACTCTACTTTTTTTTTCCTTTTGTGAATACATATTTTTAAAAAGTCAGTTCCTAATTAATGTCATCGAATCTGTTTCTGTGAAAGAGACATTACTGCTATGAAATAATGTTATCACTGCGATCCCTAGTTGACTAGGAAATGTGCTTATTATCACACAAAGATGCATTTTTGCAAAGTCAAGGAATCATTTATAACATGAAAACGATGTGCACTCTTTAATTAGTTTCAGGTCCTTTAGAAAGTTTTTTTTATATTATTATCTAAAATTAGGATTTTGCATGTAAATGTCTAGTCCATATATATTTAAAATTGAAATTGAGTCAAAACTTACTCCTACAGTGTCTACAGCGGTCAAGACCTTGCTACTTGCAACCGTTTCATTGAAATGGAAGAGAAAATGTGTCTGTAGAAATACAAAACTGATAAATAAATACCGTTTAATATGATACAAATCTTAACGATGTCAGTATGTTAACTGTAGGTTAAAAGTCAATTTATATTATTTTTGTTGTTGTTTTGTTTTCCCATCTTTTTAAAAAGAAGTTCCTATTTTGTTTGTTTACTATAATGGATGTTGCCTGCAGTTGGTAAATTGACGTTTGTTTACCCTGGTGGACAGCTTTTGGTTTTCAGTGGCTGTGTTGCCTGCCGTTTGGTCAGCTGGATGGTGTGTTTGTTTATCAGCATGCATCTGGTTGCTATTTTTATCATTTCTTGCAAGAATTCCTTTTACAGTGAAAATGTTATCATCCCTGCATTTACACACCCTTTCACCCTATCTTCTCTTTTACCTCAGTCATGTGTGTGTATTTTCTTCTTTAAATGCTTACTCCTTTATGAATATTTCTGTTTATATGTTGGTTAATTTTGTAATTTTTGTTGTCTTGATAATTGGTTATTAATTTTAAATACAAGGAATCAAGATTTTCTCTTATTTTCTTCCTCTCATTGTCTCGTCTTTCTATGCTGATATTAATAATTATGAATTTTTCCACAGCCGCTTTTGCATTTGATAATAATTTTTGTTGTTGTCCAGAAACAAATTCTTAAACGAGGGTGGATGTGTTAATGTATGTGGAAAAAATCATCTCGTCTTGTTTTTCCCCCTCTTTCACCTTGTAGATTTGATGTCTATTGTTCGTATTCAATTGGAAGCTGTGTGTAGTGTAGGTTGAATGGCATGATGCTATTGCTACTGAGTATTGTATTCTTTTGCCATTCCTTGTCTGGGTGTTCTGTTTATTAGAGTGGCTTCACTTTGTGCCCAGAGCAGATAGACATTTAGTCATTCATTGTGTAATTACTTTAGAAATTGAAATTATGAATTGAGAAATGGTTTGGGGAGGTGGGGGATTGATTTGCAATGGATAAAGAACAAGAAATCTAGAAGTTAGTGTCTGAGTGGATTATAAATGACGGGCATGTCAAATGATCAGATACCTAATGGATCCTAGAACAGTTATTTATTGGTGATCTACTTAAAAGAATTCAATTTGTTTTCAAGTGCCATTACAATTACACATTTCATGATAGAATTTATCAAATTATGTTGTTTTAAGTGCTCTTCTTTGAAATCATGCTTCATTAATAACGATTTAAAAGAAATAATTTTGATTTGCCTTTATATTTCAGTGCTGTTTATTTCCATACTCATAACTAATCTGTGATTTTCTGTTTCATGATAGAAATCGGCCTCAGACATTAGTAAATTGTTTGAGATGGGACCCGAGCCAGACCGACGACCGTTCATGGAGCGTGTGCTGGCTTTTCTGGAAGAGAGTGGGAACCCGGTGACGAGCATGCCTGCTATCAGCAAGACTCCGCTCGACCTGTACAAGTTGTATTTTGCTGTCAGGGAGAAGGGAGGATTCGAAGAGGTGGGTTCATGTTTTGTTGTTGTTTTATTTTTAACGACTATATTGATTATTGATTTCACCTCTCCCCCACTCTTTCTACCTTTCTCTGCCTCTAGCTATCTATCTTCTATTAATATCCGTTTAAGCATCTTTTTCCTTTTTTTCAATGTCCTTTTTAATGAACCTATTTTTCCTCATTCCCTTTTGTGTAGGAGAGATTTTAACAGATATCCATTGCATTTTAAACCCAGTAATAAATTCAAATTGATGTTTCATTTTGATTTTTCGTTGTTGCCAGGTTACTCAACTCAAAAAATGGAGGGAAATTTGCACTGTGGTCAACATTGGAACGTCAGCCAGTGCTGCCTTTACCTTGAAGAAGAATTACATTCGCTATTTATTGAACTACGAGTGCAAGTTTGACCGAGGCGGAGTCAATCCTCAACCCATCTTAGCTCAAATGGAAGCCCAATTGGCTCACAAGCGTGAGCAGAAAAGCAAGAGAGCTCCATCCCCAGGTATGTTTCCCACATGCTTATAATCTATAATGATCATAGCATCCTCCTATAATGTATAATGCAGATAAAATTGTGTTATATTTGTTATTCTTCTCTGAGTTCAAAGGTCAACAGTGGTGGATCCAAACAAAAAACAAGAAAATGGTCTGCTTGAAATATTAATAGAATCGCTGATATTCTTACCACATGAATGTGAATGTTGTATACTTCAATAAAAACATTTAATTCAATCAAGTTTATATTTATAATTGGATATAATCCTTCAGAACATGGAACACCTAGAGTTTATACTAAACGTAAAACAGTTGGTTGCTCTAACGTTTCCAAAACAAAAACAATCAGTCATTTCGATTATAGATGGTGCATGATTAAAGTTATTCTTTAAAATAATTGTTTCTAATATATTTATTTCTTAGTTGTATGGCACTGTGGTTATGCGGTTTGACTCACAACCGAAAGGTGACGGGTTCGATTCCTTGCCACCCCGGTCTGGCGTTGAGTCTCTGGGAAGGGCTCTTTACACATTTCCCCACCCCACTAATGTGTAAAACGAGTATCTGGCTGAAGGCAGAGAAGGATATTGTCAGAATGTTTATCTCGAGTGCTTAAAAAGACTCATATTGTATGCTCCCCATGGAGTTGAGATTCAATTTCTTTATTCAGTATTTGAGGCCCTTGGCCCATATTACAAAATACATACTTTAAACAATTTTCCGTGCACATGGAGTTGAGATGGACATAAGAATGACATGGCCTGTTAGGGGATAAATTATTGTAAAGCGCATAGAGCATGATGTAAATCGTGGATATGCGCTATATATAAATCAATATTTATTTATTTATTATTTTTTGTTCATCCTAGGCTCAAATTCGAATGATGCATTCCGGCCACCCAGCACACCCAATAGCCAGATGGATGGCTACTCCCCAGGCATGCCGCCACCATACGTCCAGAACCCAGACGGGAACATGCACAACATGATGATGGGCCACGGCCAGATGATGGGTGGACCAGGCCCCAACATGATGGGCCCCAGTGCGGGGATGATGGGCGGCCCGGGCCCCAACATGATGGGAGGCCCTGGTCAGCCGGGGGGGATGCCAGGCCCCAACATGATGAGCGGAGGGCCACCGATGATGCCAGGCGGGCCGCACGGGGGACCAGGTGGCTACAACGGTCCCATGATCCCCCACCCCCAGCCCGGCCAACCCGCCCCTCAGTCGTCGCCGGGAATCAACAGCCCCGGGCCCATGCCTCCCCAGGGGGCCGCCCCCTCCACCATGGCGCCTGTCACGTCGGACAGCATCAGCGTGCAGGATCCGTTTGCCGATGACCCCGGCACCTACCCCCGGAGCGGCTCCCAAGCCTCTGGGGGTCCCCCGCCTGCCGGCATGCCTTCCGCGTCTGGTGCTTTCCCAAGTCCGCAGCCTCCCAGTTCAAGCAGCCCGATGGCGACAGCCACTCCGAGACCTGCGGGTTCGGAGGGATCAACGCCGAGGGTCAGCAGCGAGCCCCCAACATCGTCGAGCAGCAGCAGTAGCACTGGTGGTGCGCAATTCCCCTTTGGTCAGCAGTTTGACCATCCAGACAGGTAGGTCACTCACTTTGCCTTCTGCAATGATTGATTTGATATTACAGTTCTCTAGTAATGACTTACTCAAAAAGAAAAATATGAAAGAGATTGATTTTGACAGAATTTTAAATATTTTAAGTTTATATACGTAGTGAAATGAAATTTCTAAATGTTGATTAGGAAACAATATTTTAATTTAAAAGAATTAAATCCTCCATCTCTTTCTCTTCCATCTCCTTCCCTTTTTTTATCTTTTTTGAACGGAAAGAATTATATGTTGAATTATGTGGGAAAATCTATATTGACTGATCAATGTGTTTAAAAACATTTTTTCTGTTTACTTTTTAGATTTGATCAATCAAGCCCAAATCTATCCACGAGACATCCAGCACCCTCAACTACCGGCATGGCGGGACCACCCACTCAGCAGCCAGGGGCGGAGGGGGGCATGTTCCCCCAGCCTCGCTTCCCCGGACCCCCACAGCAGATGGTTGGCATGAGGCCCCCAGGGGTGGAGGGAGGTCCCAACCAGTACCCTTACCCGGGACAGGCTCCGTCCTACCCCAGCTCTCAGTTCCAGGGCTACTCTGGCATGCCGCCTGCCCCTTTTCCCGGACCTAGGCCGCCCTCTTCGGGAGGCACTATGTTTGGCACCCCTGGCCGCAGATATCCGGATGGACCTGGGCACGGCCAAGGTTAGTTGGCTTTGAATATCTTTGAATTTATTTTACTTCTTTCTAATCATCTCGTACCGACTGGTGTGGAATTTAATTTTTGATAAATTGTGTTGTAAGACTGGGGGAATAATCATATTTTTGAATTCAGGTGTGAAATTGTTATCTCCCTTTCTTGCCAATAACAGTCGTATTGATGCAGTTTTATCATGCTTTTTGAAATTATTTCGGAATCATGAAAGACATTGTATACTTACTCTAAATGGGACTGGTAGTATTTTCATTGCATGTATAATATTATTGTTTGGATATTATTTTTAAAAAAGAGAAAGATGTTAAGGAACCTCCTTGTCTAGTGATTGTTTATGATTTTAATTTGACGGAAAATAATTATATTTATGTCATCTTTAATAATGACTATGATTTATTATGTCTGCGCGCTATCAAAAATGCACTCTTTATCTTTTTAAAATCTTGTTTTTATATGTATTTCATCTTTATTCCTTACTTATAATTAATGTCTGCCTCTTCTTGTCAACTCAGATGGCAATCGTGATGGCCAGTGGTCACCAGTACCCCGACCCAGAATGGCCCAAGGCAGCCCTGGATATATGCCCCCAGGACCGCCATCCACTCCCCCCGTTGGCTCTTATGGGAGACCTGTCAGTCACAGAAACTCACCACAAGCCAGAGGCGAAGGAGGGAGATTTTCTTCCAATCAGAAAGGATCAGTAAGTATGATTACGAATTACGCATACGTTGACGTTGGATCGATATTAAAATGGCTCTATTACGCATTTGTCATTATTTATATCGTATTAGTTTTATTTGGTGACCAGAGTGGTTTAAAAAAAAATAATTTTCTTTTGTTGATATTTAGATTTATATGTAGTCTTGATTAGGTATTCCTTTTCAGCCAAAGAAGGGTCAATATCTGTCTGATATTTAGTCTGTAAAATATACTTTGTTAAAAATATTTGTACCAATGAGAATGATATATTTAATATACAGTATAGTATAGTATATATGTAATATTTACGCATTGTCGGAACACTTAAGTATTTGTTTTGATAAGATTTTGACGATATCATTGTAATCTTTATTTGTTGCTTTTCCCTCTTCTTTTAAGCTCAAATGGAATAATTTGTTTAATAAACGTTTTGTTTTCTTCTTCAGAAGAGTTCCTATTCTTCAAGTTTAACCCCGGCACCGCTGTCCAAGAAGGAGCTGGTTTTCCCACCTGATTCTGTCGAGGGTGCTACATGCGCACTTACGAAGAGGAAGCGACTCAATCACAAAGATCTTGGTATGCTTGCTCTTATGCACATTTTTCTATTTATGCTCACGAACTTCTGTCTTTGTGTTTGTCCCCTCTTTAGTCCATATCTTTCCTCTCACTCTCCTCTTCTTCATTATTATATTATCTTTTTTTTCTTTCTTTAGCTACATTGATGAATTATTAAATGAATTTATGTGCACTGTGTCGATGGATTAAAAGCTGCAATCAAATGACGGAAAATGGCATTGATTTGATGTATATTCAAATGTAGTTCTTATCATCTGTTTCCCTGCTCTCAGATAAAGTCAGTATAGGCAGTATAGGATATGGTATTTCAATAATCTTCTGGTCAAAACCTACGCTAGTAGTAACAGATGTAGTACATAATTATTGTATATATAGTGAAGTACCACTGAGCATGTATATTATGGATAATTAGTGCTATATTAATTAAATGCATTATTATTATTATTATATCAATGACATGTTTTTTCTAAGTTAAGATCTGATTTTCTGTTTGTTTTCTTGTCCTCAGCACCATTTGAGGCATGGCGCCTCATGTTAGCCCTCAAGTCTGGACAGCTGGCTGAGAGCACTTGGGCGCTAGATACGCTCAACATTCTTCTGTACGACGATTCCACGCACTCATACTTCAGTCTGGCCAACCTGAAGGGTCTGCTGGAAGTTCTCACGGAGCACCTACGGCACTGCCTCATGCAGATGTTCTCTAACTTTCACGACCTTGAGGAGGGCCAGTCTCGGCAGCCTCGCTACCACAAGGGCAAACGCTACTTTTCTATTTCTAGACACTCGTCTTCACCCAAAGAAATTGAGACGCCAGATGAATCTGGATGCCAGCTTGAAGAATTGAAAGAGAACGACGCCATTGGGACCTTCCGTCTTCCTGGTGCCAACTACACAATGGTTTCTCGCAAAGGACTGCCTGTCAAGATTGATCCCAGCCCCCAGGACTGCAGTGTCCTAGATGACAAGGCCTGGGATATATACACAAATTTTGAAAATAAGAAAGAGCACTGGTTGTCTGGGGGTGGTGACATCACAGACCATATATTGACTCACTTTGAGAGTGATTGCAGTAACGAGGTCTTATCGAGGAGGTTTAAGAAGAGAAGAACTTGTCCCGAGGATTGCGAGTCTGATAAAGAGAAATCAAAAATTGCTGAAGAGCAAGAAAGTAACAGTTCATTATGTGGTGCTATAAATTTACATTGTAAAAACGAGAGTGGTGTTAGTGAACACGACGAGCCTGTAAAAAATGTTGCGAGTGAAAAAGAATCATGTGGAATGTCTGTATCTGTGAACGATTCTCAAACGGTGGATAAAGAAAAACTTTCAAACTCTCATCATAGTCATTCCAATTTGTGCAATGGAGAACGCAGCGGGGAACTTTCTATTCCTGACCTCAGTAAAGTTAAATCCGAACTCGTCGAAGAGGAAAACAACAAATCTGAAAATATGAGCACCTCTGAATCAAATACCGGGGACATTCTAAAGGAAAAGGAAGTCAAAATAGAAATTGATTCTGCGGATGCTGATGTAAAGGTGATAGGAGAAAACGGGGGTGAAGAATCGTCGACAGATGGCGACAGCAAGAAAAGTAGCGAATCGAATAGCGTAAATGGAGAAAAAGAGACACCTGTCAAATCTGACGAAGCACCGGTCAAATCTGACCAGGCACCAGTCAAATCTGGCCAGCCCGTGGAGAATGGAGATCTGAGTGAACCCAAACTGTCTCCCATGGTCAATCACAAAGACGGCGAGGCGAAATACTGCAATGGTCTGAACGACAAGGATGCATCATCTTCTGATAAGGATAAAGATGAAGATGACGATAGTTCTCCGCCTGTGTTGAAAGCTGAATGTGAAGACATGGATGAAACCCAGGGGAGTACGCTGCCGGTGACTGATGACTGTTGTGACGGAGAGGAGAGCATGAATGTGGATTCTGCCGATGCACAGGCTAGTCCCAATACGAAGAAACTGGCTGAGAAAAACGAACAAGAGGAGGTCATAGAGGAGGATGTTGTTAACACGCTGAAAGAGACAGATGACAAATGTAAGAAAGAGACAGATGATACATGTAAGAAAGAAACAGATGACACATGTAAGAAAGAAACAGATGTCGTTGAGGAATCGGACAAAGATTCCGAGGGACTTTTGAACGAGAGCTGTGTATCTGAAACGGAGGAAATGTCTGCTAGCTTTGTTACTGATCTACTGAAGGGAGATGAAAATATTGAAGATGAAGCGTTTCAGCGAGATGACCCACCGCTTTGTGTTACACAGGAGAGTCGTGACGAACTTGGAAGACGGTGTGTGTGCATTTCCAACATTATCCGCTCTCTATCGTGTGTTCCTGGGAATGAAGTGCGCATCTGCACGTACCCAGGCATCATGAGAATTCTTGGCCGCCTTCTGCTCTTGCACCACACTCACCCCCAGCGTCCAGCCCCCCGGAGGTTGCCTACTGGAGAGGAAGAGGACGACGAGAAGGAAGAGCCGCCACGTGTGTGCGACGATGAGCACTGGTGGTGGGACTACTTGGACCAGCTGCGGGAAAACGTCCTGGTCATCCTGGCCAACATCTGTAGCCACCTCATGCTCGGCAACTTCCCCGAACAGCTGTGCTTCCCCTTGCTGGAAGGACTACTGCACTGGGTTGTCTGCCCTTCGTCTGTTGCGCGAGACCCACTGCCAACACTCTCCTCGGCGTCTGCACTGTCCCCGCAACGACTCGTCCTGGAAGCACTCTGCAAGCTTTGCATCCACGAAACCAACGTCGACTTGCTGCTAGCCACGCCTCCCATGAAGCGACTTTTGGAGTTCTTCAACGTGCTGGTCCGTCTGCTCGCCGACCGCAACACGCAAATCACACGGGAGTTCTCCATCGTGATCCTGTCGCTGCTCGTTCAAGGCGACTCGAGTGTAGCCAGGGCCATTGCTCTGCAGCATCCATGCATTCCGCTGTTAGTCGACTTCCTGGAGACAGCCGAGCAGAGCGCTCTGACCATTGCCAACCAGCAGGGGTTGAGCGTTCTACAAAACAATCCAGAGGCCATGGGCACGTCTCTGGACATGCTTCGCAGGGCAGCTTCTATTTTGCTACATATCTCGCGGGTGCCTGACAATCGCAAGATGTTCGTCCCTCAGCAGAACCGTCTTCTCAACTTGGTCATGTCAGAGATTCTAGACCAAAGCGTAGCCAACACTCTGTCAGAGGTTTTGTTCGAGTGCTCGCAGTCGTCGTGACCCAAGGATTCCTCCGCTTCCCTGCCATCTCATCAGTCCTTGCCTATTACTTTTAATATTCATTGAATTCATGTTTGTAAAGAGTGACTGACAATGATTGTGTGTGTGATTTATTCATTTCTCAGTCTCTGAAGCTAAGATAAGGAGAATGTCAGTGAGACTCCATTAATTTCATTTTCATTGATATGTGAGTTTAGAATTGGATGCATTGCACAAGTGAATTTGTTGTTTCTTGAAGCCCTTCCCATTTTAAAAACAATACATGGGTTGTTTTTTAAAAAGAAATAAACTTAATTAAGGCGAATAAAATTTTGACTTCTGTCAATTGACATAATTATATGGGAGTGTATAGGTTTTACACATCAACCATTATATACTATCATACATTGATAAAAGGTTCATCTCCACTGGGGAGAATCTTTTGCTGTTTGTTGAAAACAATAACTATTGTGTTAGTTATTTGCTCAAACATTGAGAGCTATTTCTTAGCTCTAGCCAAATACTTCAAATAGCTAGGAATTTCCCAGAATGACTAGAATAACCTCGCTTCTTCTTACCCCCTTTGATTTGAAATTTGGTTGAACTAGGCGAAAAACAGATGACAAGATATCTTCTTCATTTGGTCCTTCGATGTTGTGTCATTGTCTTTTTGCAAAATGATTGTTTCTTGTTGTTGCTTTTAAGAATTGGAAAGAATAATATTCGAAAATATCATCCAGGACAAAAGACCAATTTTAAAACTTCTTCTATTCTTTTTTTTGTCTTTTCAGTCGCACTTATGATTTTAGTGATCTGGTTTTTCCTGTTCCTCTCTTTTCTTTTCTATTTAAAACCTTTTTTCATTCCTAGTAATATTGATAATTGTTACCATTTATGATGTTAGTTTGCGGTCGTTATACGATGGTTAAAGAGGAGGAGGAAATATATAATTGATTCATACTTAGTATGCCAACATTATATTGAACTATCTGACTTGCCCTCTTCTGTACTCATTCAATATCTCTTTAAAAAGTTACTTTAAATGAGAATTGAACTGGACTCCAGATAAATCTGTGAGCGTGTTTAGTGCTACTAGTGTTAGGAATACATTCTGGTAGTTGCTTGAAGTTTTATTTTTGTCTTTCTTTCCACTATCTTCTGGAACTCAAAGCTATCCAACAGGAACATGGTTTCTGTTGAATGACTCATTCTCTATCTATCTTTCTCTATCTCTCTTTCTATTTATCGATCGCAACTTCTCTACTCAATTAAAATCTTCAACCTCACTTGGGTACATCTTTCCATTTCAAATAAAATGGTTTTAACTTACTTCGTGCAGTACTACGGTATATTATGTAATCTGTGTTGAATCATAAAGAGAATATGTAACAAGCATGTAATTTATATATATATATATGTATTATATAACATAATTTGTAACGTATAAATTACCTCATTTCAACATGTGATTCTGCCTCACTAGAATTCCTTTTTGTCCCCTCTCAAGGTGCCGTGGAAAAGCCCACGTCACAAACGCAGTTGTTTCAGTTGTGTGGAATAAATTTCAGTCTGGTTGCAAGTGTCCTCAACTTTAATTCTAAATTTGTCTTTTGTTATAATTTTTTAATACCCCCAAATGATTATTGCCTCTCTTAATCATTTTCATCACTCAGCCTCGAATGTGTAAGGTCTGATCCTCTTTTGATATAAATGTGCCGTGAAATGTTGTTATAATAACATGATGATAAATTTGAATTATACATACATATGTGTATATAGTCACAGCTGTTAAATTTGATGCTCACCCTGTATCGGGAAAGCTCCCCCAGCCACCCTTGGGCTTGCTGATCATCTGTTAATAATCTTTTCTACTGTGCTTGGAACGTACATTCTTTTTCATCAAAGCATGTTCGTGAATAGTAATGATGATAGATCCTGGCAAAAAATGCTGGTGAGCCTGGCTTTGTTAACTTTGTTAACTTTGTACATGAAATGATGAAACATTGAATCAATCATCTTGATCATCTAAACATTGTTTTCTTCTTTTCATGGTGTTCATTTGTCCACCAGTCCAGCCTCAGATGCAGTCATTCCGATGATGGGCTATGCTCCCCAGATCCCCATTTACTTGTATCTCTCATCAAATGATTTATCATCTAATGTTCTTTCATTGTCACCAGACGAAATGGCCATAGAAATATATAAAATAGCTCTTTTACTTCTTGTTCTCTCTTCTCCTTGTCTATAATATTTAAAAATGTAAAATTATTTCTTGTTCACATACGTATTATGTCCTTGATGCCATAATGTGTTCCCTCCTTGTGGAACAATCAGCCTGATCTTCATTGAAATGCATATTGTGAGTTTATCTTGTTGTTGTTGTTGTTGATAATGATGTTTTTTTTCTTTTCTAAAATACACACTCGCGGACACCCAAAATGATAATGTCGTGATGTCTGTAAAGATGGTAAAAGTTCTAAGGACCATGTAAAAACTGTAATACTCAAAGCATAATGCTCCTGTTTACTTGCAGTGCCAGGTCAGCGTCAGCAAATGAAATTGATTTTTGATTTTATTATCTCCCCTTTCTTTTGCCTTGTGTGTTTCTCTTTACCTCCGTTTACTCCCATCCCCCCTTTTTTTTTCTTTTTGAATAATTTCTTTTTTTAGAATGTACGGTTGGCGAAACCGTTTGTGTAATAGAGAATAATGTTTATTTCAAGTCTTCTCTTTTGTATCGATGTAAATAATATAAAAGTCATGCATCTGATTTGTAAATTATTGTTTTTCTTTGGCAGTGACTGACAGCTAAGCTTGCATTACTATGTAAATTATGTTCATTAAATGATAATAATTGAATAACAATCTCTTTAATATAACATTTAATTTGTGGAATGTGCATATATATTATAAATTGTGACTGGTTCATTTTGCAGTTTATACCAGGTTGCCACTAAAAGTGATTGATGATCATATTGATTTAGATGCACTGATGCCTTGTTGAACAGAAAAAAGGAAGATGGGAGCTAGATTGCTTGTCTTTGAATTGGTGACATAGTTGTACCGATATCCTTTTGTAAACACAGACAATGATGCTTTCATGGGAGTCAGTTGAATTTGATGAGCTTAACGCTTCTTGTGTGCATGTTTTATTTTTGTTATGGATGTAATCTAATGTATTTGAAAGGAAAATACATGTTTCAATCATTGTATGATTATTATCATTATTATTAATTATTATGATTATTATTTATGTTTTACTGTTATGTTCTATCGAGCATTTCTCCCAGGTCTTTTTATGTTATCTCTCATGATTATTTTTATCTGTAAATAGCAAAAGAGATTTTTGGATGTATCAGTCCTGTCCAGTTTTATTCAAATAAACTTTGTGATTTTAAGAATGCTAATTTTCCTTGTCAATTTGTTTTTTGGTGGTTTTTGCGCTATCATTATTATTTCTTCTGTATCTGCCTCTCCCTCTGCTCTCTTTCGATCTATCTGTCTAGATCTTCCTCTTTCACATCCACACACTCTCTCCTTGACTTGTACTCTCCCTTCTTTTATCACTCTCTCTCTCTCTCTCTCTCTCTCTCTCTCTCTCTCTCTCTCTCTCTCTCTCTCTCTCTCTCTT
>JAUEKV010051048.1:0-11405 GCA_031833985.1 Ancula gibbosa
TTTTTTGTTCATTTCTTTACAGGGAAAGATTGCTGATTGAGTGAAAGATTTACCATAATCTCATCTTTTTAGCCAACAATTACAAGAATGTCTCAGATCTTACCAAAATTGATCAAAACAGCTTTTCACCCATCGCTTATAAGCAATGTCTCCAAAAATTCAATTAGTTGCATCTCTTCTTGCAATGTCAAAAAGAAGTTTATATTCTGTGAAAAGGATTCAGGAAATCCTTTCACTTGCTCACTCAGAATCAGATCCAATTCTGGCACCAGCAGCACATTGTCAGAGGTGGAGAAACTGAGTTTACTATCATCTCAAATGGTAAGATTGTGAAGTCCATAAATATTGTAAATTAGGAAACACTTTTCTCTATGAGAAATTTTTAGTCGATGAGGTGAATTGCCAGCTCATGTCATTAAATGTAGATCTAGGTTACATGTATTTTTAGTTACTTGATTGGAAATATTTATATGCAAGTTTGAATCCTAGTTGAACCTGGTGGAAGGCTCGTTGTATGTTTTTCCTCACTTTACCCAAGTGCCAAATGGTAGGCCCTACTTGGGTATGGTAAGGATAAACACATGATGCCAAGTAACACACCACCAGCTTTGCCTGACATGAAGATGATTTAAGTGATGGACACCTGTTTTGTTTGAAATTTTATAAGAATATTCAAAGCACAGCAATGTATATTTCAGGAAAATTTGACTCTTATATAGTAAGTAGTCTTAGTCCTAGTAGTATAGTAGTCAACAGCCTGTAGCCAAGTGTAGCCATAAATCTGCCTTGCGAATCGACCTGTGAGTGCACAGCTGTCGTAAGATGAATTCTGGTGGATGTTATAAATAAGCCGTTATTATCTCGCATATTATTTTGTGATTTCAAACTCATACATTCAGCATTGCTCTGTAACTTCATTATTATTGACTTTTTTTTCAATTATAATAATAATATTGATTTTTATTATTAAAAACGCATGTGGACATTTATTTTACATTTTGAAAGTAGAATGATGGAGAAAAAAAAATTGCTGGAAGAGCTATTTATTTTGGTTTGGAAAATATTATGATGCCCTAACGCCAAGAATCAATAGATTGTTGTTTTTTAAATTTTCAATTCACTCTTGCACTTTTTCATTTCCCGTTTATTTCAGAATATGAGGATGGTGAATGAAAACAGTGAGTACTTTTTCCATTTTTCCATTTATGAATTAATTATAATTTGTCATGTGTTTCGATTCTTGATTTCAACTTAGAATGATGATTCAATCTCTCTGTTTTGAAGTTGAAGTAGATATGATATAGGTCTACCGATGAACATGTCTCATCAATTTAAAATGGTTTAAATCAATATCTTAGACTTTATACATGTACTTTTATCATGTACTTTGATGTCTGTGATTTTTAACCTCCCCAGGCTTTTTGTCCTGGTGCAGAAATTCATATTTGTCGTCTGTGATTGGAGTTGCAATGATGGATCAGGCTTCATCCACTCTGGCCCAGGGTGCTGGTTTTGGTAAGGTCCCATCTCATAGTCATCAAAATAATTATTATAAAACTATTTTAGATTTATATTGCAACGAAAAATCCACAGTTGTTAGCTCTTCGGACTCGTGATCAAATTGTTGCTGGCTCAAATCTCTTGTGAAAGGCACTTAATGCATTATTCCTTTCTTCACCCTTTACTTGCGACAATTGTGCTTGGGAATATTGCTGACTGAGTGACAGATTTACGATTTGGTCTTATCTTTTTAACCAATAATTACAAAAATATCTCAGATCTTACCAAAATTGATCAAAACAGCTTTTCACCACTGGGTGCTCATGTATCACTCGTTCCACATGACCACTTGTTTCTTGGAGGTTTTTCTTCCCCGATGCAATTGGGTGCTGGTACCCATTTTTAACTACTGAATTAAGTATTGAAAAAAGTGCTATGTGTCTGTCTCAAGGGCATTGTATCAGATTCGATGCCAGCAGAATTTGCATTCACAGTCATGATCATGAGTCTTGCATGATAACTAACTGTAAGGCTCTAACCAAGGATTGAAGTATTTAATAAAATTTATTTACTTTGATGGGTGATCTATAAGGCAAAGGGCATAATTCATTTATTAATTATTTTATGTTACTAAATGTAATGCCGTTTTTCCGCAGTGGTCTTCAAATACTCTTTCATCATAGATTTCTTATTAAATTACTCCTCATGAAGAAGATTATAATTAGACTTTAGACTCCTAGAGTTAAGACCTTTTTTCCATGCATTTCATTAGGCTACCATTCTCATTTCTCCCATTATTTTCTCATATTTTTTCTCTTTCACTTTCGCTTTCATCAGGTGCTTTATTAATTGGTGGAATGAATCTGTTCTGGGGAACCGGATGCCACATAACCAACCTCATTCGCTTGCGGCATGTTACGGGAATGTCAACCTTCACCCTCACCTTAAATGTCCTTGGTTCTTTCTTACATTGTTTGTTTTTTTCAATAGTTCTTGTTCTGTACCTGGGCTTCCTAGATGAAGAGTTAGAAAAGAGTGATGCTGCGGCACTCCGACCTGGCAGCACAGAAGACTGGGCCAAGCGTCATTTGAGAAAATGAAAATGGACATTATCGAAATGTTGTGCTTGTAATAGTACTAAGTGTAACTAAGTAGTATGGTGCTTTTTGTAATGAATGTTTATTAGAATAATAATTTTTTAATCTAATGATATAGGTTCATTACTTATTGAACCTTGCTCTCTGTCAGACATGTCTTCATTGTCAGGAATAAAATTACTCCTGATTTCATCCGATGAAATGATAATGCAAGTGAGAAGGAGGTCTTTCTAAAACATACTACATGTACATGTATTTACTTTGTGCAAAAACAAAAACTGATTTTCATATTTTATTGTAAAAAGAGTTAGAAGAGGGATTCAATAAATATCTCATTAAATATACATAACACCAATAGTAACAGAGTCTTGTGCTTAATAAGGATCATTAAATTCTTAATTTGGCAAATATAGAAGGATTTGTCAAATAAATTCGAAATTGGCTATAATATAATCTACATTGTATTATGTTCTTTTACTTTTAGAAATGCAGTTGCTTATTAAATGCTCCAAAAGTGTCATCCTACATTTCATTCAAATACGGTAATCCATGTATGTCAGTGGCCTTCTTGGCAGGGCTACCTACTTGAGTTGACTTGAACCGTTATTTTACCGCTATGTCTACTAGCGCCCGCAAGTGTTCATTACCAAAGCGCCTGTCCAGTGGGCATACACACATTGTTTTACACAGTATCACTTCATTTTTCTGTACTGTACACACAGACAGAAGAGTGATTTTGAAAGTTGAAGAGTTCTTCTTTCGTTTTCATGTTTCTGTTCTCAATTATGTTTGCCCATTCCGAAGTTGAAGTGTTGTTTTCACCGAGTTATGCCCCTTACCTCCTTAGTACATGGTACTAGTCGTATGTACTGATAATTGACTATTATGCTTTATATTTATCCCTGGTATATTATGGGTTAAGCGGGAGGTCCTACTCCTATGTTATTGTGGTACGGATCGAGATACATGCTGTACAATGATTTAAAAGGAAATAAACAGGACCTCTGAAGCAGTCGAAAATTGGTTAAGAAAGGCGATTTCTTGCAGACTCCACTGTAATGATTATTGTGGCTCTATGTCGTCTACATGTAATAAATCAAGCAGGCATAAGGCGAACCCTTGTCACAACCCTGCAAATCAGTGAAGCTATTTTGGATTGAATTATTGACACTAGATCTAAATTTAATGACACTGACAGTTAACTTTGAGTCTTGAGTCGAGTGTGTTTTTTAGTGTGTATGTCACAGTATGTGTGTGAGTGTGAATAATGGATTGGGTTATTTTTAAAGCAATATTTGTATGGTTATTAATTTACTATTTGAACAGAGCTTTAATAGCATTATGAAGTAATGTATTGCGTGTCATCTGTTTAAGTTATAGCTATGCCTATAGCTATGATGAATGCCTAGTCCTGCGAATTGTACATAATTTTATCAAACCTAATCGGTTGTTGGTAGAATGCAAGAAACATGATGTACCACTGTATTATTATTATACATAATTAGTCTGTACATGTATTATTAATGTGTATTATGATATATATATTGATGATACATGTATTGTATTATTATGCATAGAAATGAATACCATTTTTACTTGTAAGGCGTGCCATGCCATTGTAAGCCTACAATTTTCCCACCTGGATGAAGTATAGATTATTAAGTATTATTATAATAATTATCAGTGATTGCTGGGACATGTGAACTTGTTAAGAATAATTTCTAAATGGTGGTCTTTGTGGATGACTTTTTCATTTAAAGGATTATGGAAGCATTGGAAGGCTTAGACTTAGAAGAGATTATGCAATTCATTACATGTATTATGAAGCCTGTGACAAGTAGCCTACAATTACAAAATACATAATGTAATTATTGTAATGTACTTATAAAATTCTTACCTCTTTCTTTTCATTTGTTTTTTTTACCCCCAAGTTATAAGTAAGCCTACACAAGTATGGTATTTGAAATTACGTTTCTACATGTAGAATTATTTCATGATCAAGGTGCTCATTATCTTTAGTCTTCTTCTTGTACAAGAACTGTAACTTGATGATTTTTATGTTCAAGTACATGTACAAAAATTAAATACTAAAATTTAAAAGTTGTGCAATAGTGTCTGTGTTATTATATAGAATGTTCTTTCTACCCTGTTCATAAGGTCATTGTATTACAATGTCCTATAGGTTAGCGACGCTTTGGCCTCATGAACAAATGGTCGTGGGTTGAATCCTGCTAACACTAACACCCGGTTTTGTGTAGTGCCCTTTGGAAAGGCACTGTAATTTAACACTTTTTTCCTCACTTAACCCAGATGCTGGGAAAGTAAAACCTGTTAGAAACTGGTGTCTTCTTCTGGGGTGTACATTGATCACTCGTTTCGTTTCCCGATATAGAAACTGGGGAAAAGCACCAGCTCTATAGGCCTCATGGCATTGAACTCAAGGTAAACAACTCCCTTTGCCAGACATTTCAGTTCAAATTACTTGAAATGACCCTGAATATTATTATTATTATTAATAGCATTATCGAAGAAAATCCCTTTCTACACCTTGTCAAGGTAAAATTAATAAGATGTATTGGATTAGCTGGAAGGAAAATACGGTGCAACTAGAAACAAAATAGCTTCCTTCCTACTTTTCTCAATTTATCTATACATACTCCTGCACTGCTGGCTAGCTAGGAAGATCTGGAAGATTGTGTTATCAAAATTAGAACCCGAATTGCCTGATTGTGATTATAAATTAAATTAATATGGTCGAGTCAGCATATGAAAATAATACATACGATTGGGTGTGCAAATACATGTACCGCAAATCCTTCGGGTTCTGCTGACCGAACTCGACTTTTCGAACCTGATCCGTAACTTTCTGCTCGATTGCTTTGGGCTAGTAGTTGTATTTCTAAAATAGTAGTCACACATGCTAGGTTTAGTCCCATCCCATTTGCATGTGCAAGGCTGATAGGCAAAGCAATTAACCTCAATTACCATCGCCTTATAGTTCTCACTAATGAAACATATCGAGTCAGCTGGCAAGTGGAAATTGCCATGATGGACTTCGCTAATTCCTCAGCGGAGCTGGGAGAGTGGGGAGGTTAGCTTCGTGGATTCGAACTATGTGTTTTGTGAGGGAATGGATGGCAATGATAATTCATTGATAATGCACTGAACCTTTATGACAATGGGCTTTAATTTGAAACCACAACTTTTTTTACTAGCAAATAAAGGTATGATTCTTACTTGTAGTCGTGAAGTACAGGTAAAACTGATTTTAATTAGATATAGATATTTAGATCTAGCTAACCTCAGAGAGGAAGCTTCAATCATCTCTTAGCCCAAGCTTTGCCATGACAGCCGGGAAGCAATCAGGATTGAACAAAGCAAAACCGGAAAAAGAATAGATCAAATAACTAGCTTTACTTTATTTTCCTGATCCCCAACTGCTGGACTATATTCCTTTATCAGCAGTTGAGTTAATGCCATACAGTGGAACCTGGCCCTGTTCTTCAGTTGATCCAAAAAATTGGCCTAGTTGTTATGCAAAAATCGCACATATGCAAAATTTGGCAATGTAAGGCAAGGGTTGATTGTAAACTTATGATGAGAAATAGGCCTACTTTTTAACTACATAAAACCAAATCAATTCTTTATAATTCTTATATAATAATAATAATAATCAATCAATGTACATGTCAAGTACATGTAGATCTATCTAAATAAAATGAAGTCACAAACTGCAAAGATTTTTTTCCATATATTTTACTGGGTCATCTTTTGTGGACAACACTAGAAGAAGCCAGATGATATCTCCACATTCATGCGATAGTTTATCAAAGTTGTGTTATCACATCCAATCCACACAACATACACACATTCTAAATCTGAACGGGAGGATAATGGAAAACAGGAAGTGGCAGCAATAAAATATCACAATGTCCCATCAGCTTTTCTTCAATCCGCCTTCCAGGACAACATTCACAACATAATGCACATTCTTATTACATGTGTTAAGACAGACACAACGCAAGACATGGCTATAGCATTTTCAAAATCTTAAAAATGGGCCAAGTCTGCAACTTGAGAAATTTTACAAACGTTTTTTCCAGACAAGTTTTTAAATACAACTTTATTATAACATAAGACGCTAACCTGATAATCTTGCTGACAGCATTATCAATCATTTATAGAAGCTATTATAGTTATTTATTAGCATGATCATTTTTATTATTATTCACAACCGAATAAAATCTATTCATTCGATAACACTTTTTGGACCTGTCCAAATTTAAAATTTCTCAATTTATGTTCATGCATTATTAAAAAATCTAGACAACTGCAAATTATGCTACATGTAGATGAAAGATATGTCTAGAGGAATTGTGAAGAGAAATAATAAACTTGATGCGTTAATAGAGAACATTTAAAGCTAAATATAAAGATAATACAACTTTATAAATTCCCAAACCACTGCAAACTAGCTCTTAGATGACCAAATCGGACCTTTCTTATTTTTAAGTTGTCTTAATATTTCCCTCATACACAATGAGCTCAATTGTAATGTCAATAATGTTGATAGCCCATAGCGAATTAAAAAAATACTGCAAAATTGCTCAACTCAAAAAATGCTTTGTGAATTGTGGTAACAACTCCTTACAATTAGATATCATATGGATTGCCAGTCGAAGCATCATAATCTTTATTGTTCAAGCTAATTTTTCAAATATTATATCAGTTTCTTAGGTTGTAAATCATCTCATAGTCTTTACAACAAAATAAAGCAACTCTGAATAGCATCAAGTCCTGAAGAATCTAATGCTTGAACAAAGAAATAATTAAGTAAAACAAATAAATAAATAAATAAATAACATAAAAAATGTTAGAAAGATTTTTTGTAACCAATGCATTCCAATATTTATTTCCACACTGCTAACATAATGGATAACTTGTCTTCTTCACATTAAAGGCTTTCTTCTACGATTATGGAACAATTAGTTATGTTACACTTAAATATTAATGTTATGTGATTAGCTCCGAAGAATTCTATATGAAAAGCTTCTCTAATACAACTGCCATAATAATATTATTAATCGTTCCTTTTTTTCCAGTATTTCATAAAAGCAGCATGCTTTGTTAAAACCGCAAGTGTACGAAAGCAGACTCCCCACATGCAGTAATTGTCTCTATTCATCTTTCATTACACTCGGACTCAGTCATTATAGAGCAGATCAACGCATCCACACATTTCGCTAACGAAACCTTGTCAATCATGCCACATTTTTAAAGAAAAAGGGGGAAGGGGGGTGACATTTTGATGGAGAGTTGTGGGCTCTTGACAAACAACAATCATCTATATCGACACGATTCCTGTAGTTTTATTATTTACTGTATTTATAATGAAAGAAAAAAGCCACCATTGTTAATTTGGCAAGGACTCCCAGTGACAGAAGGACAAACCGAGGGATGAGTGGATAATTTTATATGATATAGATACGCAGTGCATATATGATACATATGAAAACTAGTATGGGTGAGTTTGAATGGAGAGGGCCAGTAGCACAATGGTCCCGCCAACTAGGTGCATTGCAAACATGCATCTTCCTGGCATCAACACCTAATTCCAGACGGCGGAGACAAAAACAAAGTTGAATGAATTTGCCCCACGATAAAAGGGCAGACATGTCAATATGGGGAATATCTGTGTAATTCTACAAATTTTTCAATTTAAGTTACAAAATATTAATGGTGGCAGACACAGAATTTAGGACAATAAGTGTAGCGTGTTATGGTGGGTATAATGTGCACATTTGGAGGATGCAGTAGGCAAAACACACATCATATACAAAGGACAAACAAGCCAATATAGCATCAAAATCACCCTGAACATCCAGACAGACTACCCATCTGTCATACTTGCACCAAGTTACACATGCTCATTCATCTAACCAGCCGACAGATGTGCTGTCCATATATTCCTTATCAACAAGACGGGATGGCCTGTATTTACATTTACATTCTACGACAACGACGACACGATCAGAGATAATTCTGCATACAACACAAGCAAGACACACCCTGAATTGAATGTGGGCACGATCATGTATAGTGTATATATATCATTATAGGTCAATAACTTACAAACAATAAATTTTGAATGCAAAAACTTCTGTACAATTATAAAGTGAATAGTTAGTAGACTCCCCAAAGATTTGGGAGATTGTATTAACATGTACATGTACACACGATTAATTATTCATATCCCCTACTGTACATAGATAAAATGTATGAAATGAATGTCTCCCAGAGAGAGATAACATATAATTTTATCACACTAACGCACACATTTATACTAAAAATTTAGGGCAAGGATTACTAATACAAGAATATAGTAGGAGTCAAGACCAAGGAAATGAGTCGACTGCTCAAAAAGACAAGAACCCATTCCATTGGTCCGTAGGCATAGTGATATCATAGGCTTATCTATCCATCTATATTTTTTTAAAAAACCATATACATCAGTAATCATTCTTACAGCTCATCATAAATTGTTAAAGAAAATCTCTTCAAAGACAAAGAAATTAACAATCATTACTGAAATTCTTACCCACAACACTAAACACACACACACATATATACACATAGAGGTTTAGGGCAGGTAAGGGGGATGTTTTTCAAAGGTTTGCTACTTCCTTTAGAAATGGGATTTATATAAGACTTAACTCTTCATCATTGCACATATATATGAATCAAATTGATCGAGTGCAAAACTTTAAAATAATGCATAAGGAGACTTTCTATCAGGGTTGTCGAAGACTGATACTGATACACAACAGATCAAGTTTGATTCCATTGTTACAAATCGAATCCAGTCCCATGACAACACTGACACTTTCTCACACTTTCTTGTACACATAGTCATAGAGGGCACAAAGTGTGTTTTCAGTCTTTGCTGTCCTATTCTCTTCTTTCCAATAGAGAAATTCTTTTAATGAAATATTAGAGAAGATCAAAGAGAGAAAAGGACAACAAATCAATAACATTTTGTCTTTCCTTTTTATCCTCTCAGCTTATCTTCTAACAAATATTTAACTACCTTTGCCAGGAAGAAGAAAAGGAATCTGTACAGCAAATAAGTGATAAGAATGCCTCAATTTCTTTATACAAAAATGTACACACAAATCCAGGGCCCATCGAGGGAGAAATATTTCAATGGCCTGTATCACCTTCACTTTTTTCTGCCGAGTGAAGAAGCAATTAACATGAACTCTTATTACAATAATATACAAAATAAACAGGATTACACTAATTAACAAACAAGGACAAATCAATTCACAATTCCCAGAATGAGAAATATCTTTCCCCATCAAAAAAATTCTGAAGCTTTAATTAATGACTGAAGAGATATAACACAGAAGCAATTTTTTTTTAAAGTTTGAATTGATATTAGTTGATCTTTGTTTACGTTTGTATACGTGTAGCACGGACAGTGAAGAATTAATATAATATTGTTTAACAGATATCTTTAGATATTGTATGTTACAGGGTACCTAGACATTGTGCTGAGGCAAAATCATGGCATAACAATACTCTTTAAGCTGAGGTTCTTAGAATTGCCAACAAAATTTAGAGATGGTAGGCTCTACCTTCATATATTTTATCTTATTTTCAATATCAGAAAAGAGTTTGGTTCTTGAAAAGAAAACCTCAACAATTCAATCAATTCTTAGTAAATAAATAAAAACATCTTGAGATTGCTGATGTGATAATTTCATGCATTTTCCATAGTGGGCAACTGATTTCAAATAATAATTATGGACCACATGAAAACGTATATTTTGTTCTGTTATTACTTCAATTGATAGCCACAATCTTACTCATCACAGATGATGCCATTGACAAAACATTATACTATGTTGTGTAATCTAAGGTTTCTAATGCCTTTATATTAAATATGTACAACAGCTGAGCATTATTGAGTCACATTTCAACCAATAGTACACTACACCGTCTGACATTCATAATGATAAAATTACCACAATTTGAGTGTCCTACACTAGAAAACATGTTGCACAAATTTGCATTTCTGCTATTACATCGATCAATCCAATGTAGCAAGTTATCTGTTCCCTGTTCATGAGTAAAGCCTGGGTATAAAATTAAAAACAACTGCATACATATAGTTAATAATTCACATAACCCATTTACATCATGTTCTATGCAATTTACAATCATTTGACCGTTAGTAGGATATGAAATACTTATGCCCAATTCCATCCTCTGAAATTATTCAAGAGCAACGATAATATAAATATTCTGAAATAAAAGTGCATAAAGAGCCATTTTCTGTGATGCAATGCCAAACCATCGACATGGGGCTTGAGAGGCTTGGCCTTTCTGTTGCCAGACTTCTTGACCACTCCCCAAAAAACGCAAAGAGAAGCTTAAGCTTTTACTTGTATCAAATAATACTAACTTCGAACAAGACATTGGCTATTATTCTTTTTTAAAAAATTCCACCTTCAGTTCAGTAAGATATTCTGAAAAGAAATGTAAGACATTTGTTGAGGTTTTCTTTTATAGTTGATATGTTCCTTGCTTCAATTTCATTTTTGTATTATTGCTTCTTTTTTTCCTCCACTATATATTAACATTACAGTAAGAAAGCAAGCATACTGTGGTTTTACATATATGCTTCTTACCATACTGAAAGATGGTGAAAACTTAAGATACAGCGCAAAAATACTTAAATACAGCACACAAAAATGTAATTTCCTTCCGCCAATATCGCCTACCAGTAACCGTACAGTACAATTT
>JAUEKV010052157.1:0-12821 GCA_031833985.1 Ancula gibbosa
GAAGTAAATAATGAAATTGATTTATTCCGTCAGATCTTGTCGTCAAAGTACAGAATGATTGTGAACAATTTTATAAAATATATATCATCTGTAGCCCTTTTCTTCTTCTTTTTTTCAGTATTCCCTGAATAAAAGCTAATAAAAATATATATAACGCTGTTAAATTTTAATTATAATAGTATTTTCAGGGACCTTATGGTCTCAGAGAATATTTCTGTTACCTGATAATTTTTATTTTCAAATGTTTGATTTTAAGGCTGTGGCTGCGCTATGACTTCCACCATACCGGACTAGTCAACTACCGTGACTTTTTGAAAAGGCTGGGGGTCAACGTAAAGAACAGCAACACAGCCCCGCCTTCTAACAACGTCGGAGGAGGTAGGCGGCATTGATTTCGAAGGAAAATAGCGAGAAGGATGCTATTATTAATTATTAACGCTTTGTTTTGGGAATTATTGTCCGCGTTTGGACAGAATTATTTTTCGGTCCAAAAAATGAAATGCCAAATATGTCTAAAAAAGCATGTGCATTGCATCATTTTTAAGGTAAATGAATGCATAATCTCTAAATATCTGAGTTAAAAATGAAAAGACTTACTAAAGTGTTGATGATCAGAGACCCGCTTATTGACCACTGATAGCTTCCGCCACTTCGCATTTTGTGACGAAAAATCGACAAAATGTTTGCGGTTGTTTGGAGAAAAAGAATTAAACTGTGTTTTATAATTATTTCATTTTAAAGTTTAAGAAACTGAATCCTCTTTATCATCATCAATAAAATGTAATCATTTATTCGTTTGCTTTGTACAAAATGAATTAAATATGAACTTCAATCTTTCCTTCTCAGCTTTGAAATGGCCGAAGGTCATAACAGGCACACCTGGAAAGGGAGTCAGCTCCCATTTGCACAACCAGCAGAAGGAGGATGAGAAGCTCTTGAAATCATTGACATTTGATCAGATAGAAATTGAATTCCGTAGCAGAGTGAGTTGCTGTTTTATCTTGGTTTCCAATGTCCTTTAGCCTATAAATGATCACATTGTTTTTCTTAGAATAAGTTTATAAAGTTTATTAACAAAATAATTTTAAAAGAAAATATCTATGAATGATTGAATGACATGTATATATATATATATATATATATGGCCTTTGTGTAATTTCTAACCATATTATAACAGTATTTACTGCTACCCCTGGGCATATTGTTTTTAGTGGGAGGTGGTCTCTATTTGGAGGTGTTTTATATCATATAGTAAACCGGATCCATCACAGAAAAATCGGTCTTTAGTAGGAGACATGCAATTTGGAGGTTTTACTATGTCTCTATTTTTCTCTCAAGTAAGTATTGCAAATAATTTTTATGATTTTATGAGTCAATTGAGACTCTAACACAGACTTTGTGTCTTGTTTAAAAAGCATTAATTAATTCTATTTTAATGTCTTATTGTATTTTTCCTCTCGATGAAATTGTCTATTTGTTTTGTTTATTAAATTTCTTTGCCAGATGCGTGCTAACTACCTTAAGCTGAAGAAAGCCTTCATAACGTTTGACAAACATCTAGACGGCTTCATTTCCATCAACGATCTCAAGTCCATTCTAAACAGCTTCACCCTACCCATGTCGGAGCAGCTGTTTAAGCAACTCATGGAAAGGTGAGCACTCAATGTTATAATAATAATAATAAAATCGATTTATATAGCGCTGAATCCATCCACCAGGAGATGCCCAGTAGCGCTTTACACATAGTACTAAATATAGTCCACAGCAGCAATTTATAATTTCCTAAAGTTCCAAAAGTAAAGCTTTAATTTCCTTAGGTGTCGAAATAAAGTTTACAAAGTTCATAACATCAACTCCATATATTCTAAGGATCTTTACATCATCTCACCATCTTATTTACAGAATATTGTTAGTTCTTATCCTCCCAGCTGAATTTTAAGACTTTCATTTTACCTGCTAAGGACAATGGCCACAAGAACTTCTTCTTTTTACAAGAAACAATTTAGAACTGCAGATTCCATTTTATGAAATCAATAACTTCTATATATCGTCACTGCGCTTCTATAATAGCATAAGTCAGACTTATGCCAAAATTGAACTGATATACCACGGCATTCCTAAAGACGATGGCTATCATATGACATCATCAGAATTAAAATGCGCCCATTAATTAAATAATTATAATCGCAATTAAACCATCATGGCACAAGTCATCCAGTGACTTAAAATAAAACAATTTTTATCAGTTTTCTCAAAACTACTGAAAATGACTTATGCCATTTTAGAAGCGCAGTGACGATATACCAAATCTTGTTCGTTATACAATTATTTTTATAAAAGATGGAACTTGTCCAGAAGGCTTATAATGGATGAGCATGATGCTAAGTTTTTTATAACACGCACATCATATTTTATCTACTGCTAATATTTTTTATAGGATGTTCTTATCATCCTTGTGATTGGATCATGTGATTTGTTTTCCTTAAATACAATTATTATATATTATATTGTTATTATAAATTTTCATATCCATCTAAATGCATGTTGTCTAAGGTTTTTTTTTTATTTCAACGTAAAGCACCTTAAGCTTTTTAAATAGATGACCAGGTTCTATATCAATTTATTATCTATTGAACAGATGTGGAGTGAAAGCCAGCGGGCGAGTCTCCTGGGAAATATTCTTGGAGAATTTCCAAAACCCCATCACCAATGGAAACGGCCAGACCCTTCCCATCAGACCCAACCACAGAATCCACCCAATCATGGAGACACAGAAAGTGATAGACTGGGATACCATCTGGCGACAGTTGTACAAACGAGTGCAGTCGCATTATAACAGCCTGAAAGAGGCGTTCTTGCAAATGGACAAGGTGATCATTTAATGCGGAAAATTTTGATAGAACTTAAAGTGAACACACTATGAACATGATGATTGCAGTCAAAAGAAGAGGCAATGTATTATTATGAAATTAAAAAAAAAAGATAAAGAGTGCATTTATATAGCGCTTTACCCTGAGATAGACTCAGGCTCAAAGCACTTTACACTGTAAATCTTCCCCAGCAGGCCTGATCATTCAAGTTCCATCTCAACTCCATAAGGACCATACAGATATACTGACATGAACCTTCACTGTCTTTAATGCTGGGTACTCAATTACAGCTGAGTGGACTGGGACGGCCATGTAAAATTTCTGTCCCCACTGATTATCGAACCCGGGACCTCTGACTCTGAAGTCAGGTGCTCTACCACTGATATCATTTTATGAACAGAGTTGTTACATGGATGGAGGCCAAAGACGAGAGAGATGCAAATACAAGAAGATCAAAATCCAGACTCGAAAGTCAGATAGTGCTCAGCCCTACCATTATATTTCTCCAGATTTAATTGACCTAGTAACACATTCTTTTTAGTTTTAAGTGTTTATTTTTTACCCTTCTATTTCTTGTTCTTTTAAAAATCAGAATCGAGATGGTAAAGTGACGAAGAAGGAATTTCGGGAATTGATAGAAAAGTTCACATTCCACCTTGAGGACCGTCAGTTTAAAGAGCTGATGTCTCGCATCGACCCTAGCCAGCCCAGCAAAATAGACTACCACACATTTCTACGACTATTTGAGGAGAAAGAAACCAAGGTGACATTATCTATGGGTCTCAATTATTTTAGTTTTTAAAATTATTTTATGGGTGGAAAAGGGGAGGGGGGAAAGCATTGGAAACTATATCAAAGAACAAACAAATTGATATCCATTGTTTCCTTTATTTCTTCTTGTGTGTGAATATCGAAAAACTTGTCTTTCTACCAGTAGGATCCTAAAAAATATCCTCAGAGTCAAGCTAAAAACCTCAACTCATTTCTATTGGAACAATTTAATTGTGTTAAATGAAAATGGTAATTTATAAGGTAAAGTCATAAGACAAAACAGGTTCAAGAAAGGGTTCTGTCTATCATGGGACATCATCATCATCATCATCAATATCATCATCAATATCATCATCATCATCATCATCATTTCCATTGTCATTTTTGTCTTCTTCGTCTTTTTCATCTTCATTCATTTATATAATTGATATTGTGGATGTGATTTTAATAATACTCTTTAAGTAAAAGAAATGCGTCAATGACTGAGTTATTTTGTTTTTGTTGACAGGAAGGTCACAAGTGGCTGAAGTCCGTCCACAAGTACAATGACAAACCCAAGCCAGCTGTCCTTGCATGGGAGACTGTAAGTTAAACTTTTATTTTATTTTGTATGATGGAAGAATGTTAAATTGTTGTTTTTGAAGCTTTTGCTTTTTGGGGTTGTGTTTTTATGTCAATGACTTTTATAATGATATTGAATGACAATATTTGGTTGGTTGTACACCTTTGCGAATACATATTTTGCATTCAACACATTTACTCCCCACAGGTGGAGGATTTATTGCAAGAAAAAATCACCTATTACTGGAAGGATGTCTCTGACTGGCTCACCTACTATGACAAGCAACGTTTCGGCTATTTATCAAAAGGAAAACTCAAGAAAATTATTGACCAGCAAGTTCTGCCAGTCTCTGATGAACATTTTCAATCGTAAGCTTGATTTTTAATTTTATATATTATATCGTTGGTCTCGCACGAAATGTTGCTAAGTGTCATGGATCACTTTTTACAGGAGAGGCAGAAAATTGATTTAAAAGTTACCCATTGTCATTTTGTGTGACAAATTATAACATTTTGTTTAGGTTTTATATAAGTAATCGTTGGCATAATATTTTTTAAGCGAGTGAATATTGCCGTATTTCATGCTAGATTTTCTCGCTTCGTTGTAGAGAAAGCGACATTCTTGCGAAAAAGATTGCCTTGCGCACATAGGATTATATTTCTTGTTTGCGCATAATGTTTCTTTTTTTTTTTCTTTTTAATTATTATTTGCAATGTATCTCAATTTAATATTTTCATGCTCAAGAAATGATTATACAGTGTGGTGGCATTTTATCTCATTCATCAATTTTGTATTTCTTCTGATTGAATGAAAACCTAGTCTTCCTTTCATTTTTCTCTGTCTCTCATGGCAGTCTGGTTTCAAAGTGCTCTGACTTCAACGAGGGTAAAGTCAACTACATGGAATTCTTTAGGAAGCTTGGAGTGGACGTGTCCCCAGGGGATGTCGTCGGCTTGAGCTCGCAGATCATGGATGGGAGCCAGAAAGCGGAGATGAGACGACATGCAGACTTGTATTATAGGTATGAGGGTTTGTTTGTGCTTGATTATTGATTTTAAAATATATTTCACTTTGTTTTTGGCCCTACTATTTGGAATGATCTGCCAATGGATCTTATGGAGTCCACAGCTGTTAAATTTTAAAGAAAAAACTAAAAATGCACTTATTGTATTCAATATTATTTTCTTTTCAGACATAATGCTATGGCAATGTCGCAATCATATCGCACCAGTGAAATGACAGCCGAAGAGGTGATCACAAGGTTCAAAGACAAAATGTCTCAGCTGTCTCCAGTTCTTCGTAAAGCTTTCCTCACCTACGACAAGAAGAACAAAGGACGCATCACTAAAAATGAGTTTAGAGAGGTAGGTCTTCAAACCATTATGAGCAATAGGCGATTTATTAACAGGTACCATTATGAGAGGGTAGAGTCTATTCCACTATTTTTAGTTTCTGTCGGACCTCTTTTCACTTTGCTGATCCCCAACTGCTGGACTGCCTTCAGATCAATGAAGAAATATAAAATATAGAATGAAGGTGAACCTACAGTTTAGGGCTATTTAGAATGAAAAGCAGATAAGGTCCCCTTTACTTTTACTGTCTTAGAGAGAACATGGTTTATATTCTAAATAACCCTAAACTCTAGTTGTTTTTAATGAAGTTACCGCCCAGTGGCGTCAGAGATTTGTGCTCTCGTTTTTTTAAATGATTTGTTATGTTCTGTTCCGTCTTTTACGCCTGTATTTATAATTTTGTTTTGTATCAGGACATATAATCCAACGCAAATTTTCTATGAATGATTTATAAAATTTATCTTATCTTAATTTATCTTATCTTATCTTATCTTAATTTATCTTATCTTTCTTATATCTTATTATTTCTACCTTTTCACTCTCAGATGAATTCCAAGTTTTAATCTTCTTTTGAATAATATTCTTTCTCTTTTATTTTTACTTTAAAGATTTTGTGTGACCTTGGCATTTTGATGTCAGATGAACAGTTTGTAGAACTGATGGCAAAACTCAATTGCAAAAATGGCCACATGCAATACATGGACTTCATCATGAACTTTGGGGACCCGAGACCAGACGGATCATCCGAGGGAGTGATCAAACACATGGACAATCACCACGTCAATCCTATAAGAGGCGATGAGAGAATCATGACGGCACTTGAAATTGAATCAAAATTGCGACAAAAGCTGAGGGAAAATTTCACTGTGAGTACAACTTTATTTCCAAAGTTAAAAACTTTAATTATGAAATAATAATACATGTACATAATATTAATATACTTCTTTTTTAAATTAAATTTTTTAAAGTCACTTTTCCTCTGTTTAAAAGTTGAATAAAAAAGTTCCTCCAACGCCGAGAGAGGAGGTGCCCGTCTCCAGTGGCTGATACATGAAGTGGATTGAATAGTACATAGACACCCCTTGGGAATTTGCATGTTTCTGACAGGTTTTACTGGTCCAATAAAATTGGTATTGATATCCTGGGTGAGGTAGGAACACAACATTCTAAGTGCTTATCCCAAGGGCACTTCACCAGATTAGCACCAACAGGGTTGGAACGCATGATATACATTTGATCACGAGTCAAAACATAATTTGAATTGGATTCTTTCATTCCCCTTTTATAATTATTTTTAACATTACTTTTATGTGAATATACACTGGGTTCGAACGCATATAGGCCTACATTTGATCATGAGGCAAGACATAATTTTAATTGGATTCCTTCTTCCTTTTTTATAATTATTTTTAACATTACTTTTATTAGAATATACGCATTGTTTTTCTTGTCATTATTATTATTATTTTTTTTTTTTTTTCAGAACTTGCGCGGTGCTTTCTACAAGTTTGATGATCAGCATCAGGGATGTTTGAACAAATCCAGCTTCCGCCGCATGCTTGACTCATTCCTCATCTTCACCAACGACGCTGAGTATGAGAAGCTGTGCGCATCGCTTGGCATAGACAAGAGGTGCAGGATCAGCTACTTGGAATTCTTGAATCGCTTTGAGCAGCGCGACAAACCAGAAGGACACAAATGGCTCAACTCTGTTCATAGGTGAGAAGAATATTTCATCCTTTTCATCATAAGGATGAAGCTAGTAAGTCATGTTCCTTCAAGGTTGTGTGGCCCATAGAGTTGGTGCTCATTCCCAGTCTATGTCGCTCTGTACTAGGGCACCCCCAGGAGAAGATGCCAGTTTATTGCAGATTATATTTCTCCAGCTGCCTTGATACTGATATGAATGACTTTGCACAAACATGTAGTGTGAAATGATGGTTACTTTACAGTGATGCTGTTTTTTCTAAAACCCTAAAGCATACAAAATCCTTGTTTCTGATACATGTAGTCCAATTTTTTCTTTCACAATAAATTGATTAATTAACTCGGGACTATCATTCAATTTTTTCTTCCCCAGATATAATGAAGTGCTGCCATCCAAGCCCCTAACAGCCACAGAAGCTCATGATCTGCTGGCCCAGAAAGCCTACCGTCAATGGAAGGACTTGTCACTCGTACGTTTCAATCCCTTTGAGTCGTTACTTTTATTAGAGACTATATGTCATTGTCATTAGTCTTTGGTTATAAAACTTCAATTAGTATTTCTTTAAATTATACTAACATCAGCTGCCTAAATTAGTACATGTACTACTAAAATTAATACTGTTATTGTTTCTATCATAGTTACTATTATAACATTTCCATAATATGAATGGAGAAATTTATACTGTACAACTGTGCTGATTGAAATTTCTAATTTGAAAAATTTGCCAATTAAGAAGGAGAATAAAAATAATAATTAGAGGAAGAAGAGGAAGAAGAAGAAGAAGAAGAAGATGAAGAAGAAGAAGAAGAAGAATATTAAAAAGAAGAATTGAATTGTTTATTTCAATATAATATAATTATAATTATAATTTATCTTTTAAATAATCATTTGTAGGCTTTCCGCACCATGGACGCTAAGGGCAACGGCATCATCACGAAGAAGGAGCTGCGGGACACCCTTCACAGATTTGGTCTCCCAATTGAAGACGCCGAGTTCAAACAACTGTGGCTAAGGTAAGTGCCAGGAACCATCAAAGAGTAAAAGCTTTGCAACCCCTTAGCTTTAAGAGTGCTGCTGAAATAATTTGGGGAATAAATAATCATTATAACTTATTTTATTCCGAGTTTTAAAATATTTTTATTAACTTAATAGTCAGAATTGATCTTTTAGTATGTTGAATTTCATTTTAATCGTGTTCCTTTTACTAGAAGAGTAGAACATCAAAACCATGTTATTGACATCAGGTAAATTGACCATGGAAAAAGCATACTTCTCTGAAGTTATTCGCACTAAATATATCAGCTTACAAATTATTAATAAATATTTATAAGACTATAAATAACCTTTATTTTTTTTAATGGCAGGAAACGTCATTCAACATCAATCTTTCTATATTGCTCGTTCCAAGATATGACACCAACAGTAAAGGATTCATCTCGCATCAAGACTTCCTTCAACATCTGGGTGGCGCAGAATACGCCCCTGGAGATGACGAAGGACCCAGCACCAACATCATCTCCGGAAACCACCGCTTCCTGGAGGATCACAACCGCTTGCAGCAAGAACGTCACGAAGACATCACGTGGAACCAGGCAAACCTCACTCACAACCTGCCAGCAATCATGGTGGAAAGACAACTCCGGTAAAGACTGACAAGACAAAAAGCTTTTTCTTCTTTTTTTTATCTCATCCCATTGTTATAATCTAAGTAGGCGTTTGAATCACTGCTGCTACACACTATTGCGTATATTGCTATCAAAGAAAGCTGAGACAGTAATGATTGGATTGGTTCTGCTGTTTTTGCCATCATGTAAGGTGTGTCAGAGCAGTATGAAAGGAAAGTGTGAGTGTGCTATATCATGTAGTTCAATGTATTTTTATCAGTCTATGTCCACTGTCAACTACGAAATCAAATTCCCCACAATAAAGTAATATCTTATCTTATCTTTTTGATGAATTTCAGAGATAAGATCCGAGACAGTTATGCCGATTTCCACTCGGCTTTCCGCAAATATGACACCCGCAAAATGGGCTCTTTGTCTCCTGATGATATTCAAAGAGTTTTGAGTGAACAGAATTTCTACATCAATGATGAGCAATTCTTTGCTCTGATGGACAGGTAGGCTTCACAGGATATTTTGGGTTGTCTTTTTATAATTATAGGAAAACTTACATTTATTTATTTTTCAGCTTTGAGTCCGAATTTGTGAAAGATGAAGAAATTACTTTAGATATTCCCCAAAAAACCCATTATTTTTCGATTGAAAAAGCAGTGAAAATGAAAACATTGGCTCTAGATACAACATACTCTTAGCTACATAATACATTTTCTCGGGTCAAAACTCCCAATGAGTTTTGTAGGTGATATGTGACTAGAATCTATTCTTAATGGAACCTTGCCAGTCTTAGAACCTTCAAATCCTTTTCTCAATTTCAGAATTAGTTGAAATAGTGACCTTCACTAAGTTTTAATTTTCAAATATATTTTTCAATGACAGAATCGGGCTGCCATCAGACAGAAGTCGCATTGACTACAATGACTTTTTGAGGGCCTTTGAAGACGGCAGGAAGTCAAGCTACGGGAGACAGCCAGTGGACATTCGCATCGAAGAATTCCAGAAACTGAGTCCTGACGAGGCAGAGAAAAAGTTGAAAGGAAGAGTTGAACGAAATATTGATGATATTGTGAAGGTATTTTTTTCCTTAAATTATCTATTGTCTTCATTGAAGTTTTATGCGAAAATATAAATCCTAGTCTCTGTCAGGGATTTAAATAAATAAGGGTCGGGTAAAAATCGTGTTCATTGCCGGTCTGGGGTGTCTTGTTAACAGTCCAATTTATAACGGGAAAAATGCTGTTTCTCAGAAAATCGTGTTCTTAGACTTAGGCGCCATATTCCTAGGCGCCACTACTGTACTACTTGAATTTTTATTTTATATCAATTTTCTTCCAGGCCCTTTCAGCCTTCGACAAAGATGAGAGTGGAAGGGTCCCCGTCTCAGACTTCAGACGAGTTCTGGACACATTCTGCTTCATCACCACGGATCCCCAGTGGAAACACCTCAAGGCCAGCCTCGTCATCGGACCTGACCAGTGTGTCGACTACAGCCAGTTCCTGGCCTCGTTTACTTCCCCAGCAGTGAGTATCAAGCCTCCTTTCACAGTCTAGAGTAATGTGTATGTGTGAAGTCAATTTACTTCCCCTGCAGTGAGTTTCAAGCCTCCTTCCAAAGTCTAGAGTCAATGTGTTCGTATGGAGTGTATGTCTTGAAGAAACAGAAAATTGTGTTGTGCATAGTTGCACGGTCTAGTCACCTTATCTGCAATAAAGCTATAGATAGGTGAGTGAATGAATGAGTGAGTGAGTACCGAGCCTCGTTTCAAAGTCTAGAGTCAATGTGAATGTATGATCTAATGAACTTTTTCTGTTTGTCTGACTATTTACTGTGTATGTATGGAGTAAATTGATGGGGAAATGACGCTAAAAGAAGCCTGTGCTTAGTTAGAAATATTTTGTTTGGAGTTATTTTGTGTCTAGTCACCTTATCTGCAATAAAGCAATGGATAAGTGAGTGAGTGTGTGAGTAAATGAGTGAGATAATGAATAGATATAGATCTACATGTAATATTATGTAATTGGTAAAGGGGAAAAGGATTGAAAAAGTGAGGGGGTGAATGAATTAATAAAAGAAAATGAGTGAACGAATGAGTGAATGAATATATAGGCTAAATTGCTAATGAATGAGTGTATGGATCAGATAATAAATGAAGGAATCAAAATCTTGGGCAAATCTTTTATTCATCAAGGCATTAGAAGAGGGATAATGGTGTTAGAGGCTGATTAAGAGCCTATTACCATTTAAAATATTTTTGAATTTGTGAAATAGGTTCTCTCTCAAATGTCTTTCATTTCTGCATCTTTTCCCCCAGACTGACATCCACGATGAATACTTGCAGTCTCTGGAGAGCGCTTTCCCGCCCGGGCCCAACCCTCTGGGTTCCGTTGATGAAGTTGTGGAGAGGATCCACGAGGCCGTCGTCTCCCACTACCACAACATTTTGCGCGACTTTGAGAGCATCGACTATGCCAAGATTGGCTCCGTGACACCTGAGGACCTGAAAGAAATTTTGGCCCGACACATCATGAGAATGAACCAGGATCAGGTAATGTCCACATCATAAAAATACTATTATCGTGATTAATGTAAAATTGAAGTGAGCTATTTATTTTTATTCTATAGCTGGTTGAGAATCAAAATTACCCTCCATTGAGGTACAATATCTATGATTAGTAGTAGTATTTGCTTGTGAGGCAAGGTGTCTGCTTCTGAAACCAAACATCGTGGGTTCAACCCTCAGACAATGCATGGTTGTAAGAATTATTAATCATGCCCCTGGTTCTATGGTAGATGGGAATATAATATGACTCCTTGTCCTCTTGGATTAGGATGTAAAACTGTGAGGTCCAATGTGTACGTTAAAATTAAAGATCTTTGGGTGGCTAAGATTAGTCTGGGGAAAATTCAAAGATTCCTACCAAGAATTCTTTTCGGGCCGAAAACTCCAACAACTTCTTCAGCATCAGATGTATTATCATTATCACTCCTGGGTGGCGTGGTGGTCCCATGGTTGCGAGATGGTCTGACGATCCAATCGTGGCCCGTTAGCTCAGTTGGTAGAGCGGATGACTAGCGTTTGGGACGTACCTGGTTCAATCCCCAGTCAGGGCGGTTTTTCATAAAGTTGTTTGATCCTCCTGTTCACTCAGCAGCAAATGGGTAGCTAAGACTAAGCGGAAGTGAAGGCGGGGAGGGAGAGGAGATGGGCACTACCTTCATCATGCCGGCCCAGAGAAACTTTAGGTCTCTACACCTGGTGCTCCTACGATATTCAATTTCACAGGTGTACCTTTACCTTTACCTTTCTTTACACCCTGGTGTCAGAAGTATTCAAATCCACGACCATTTGATCGCTAACCACAATTGCATGTAGTTCACCTCCAACCTTTCACCTTTCATGCTTCCAGTTCAACAAGGTGTGGGCCATGTCGCCCATCAACGAGTACGGCAATGTGGAGTACAAGCAGTTCCTGAAGAGATTCTCCGAGGACGTCCCGACGGGATTCGACATTGCCCCCCTGCCAGGCAACATGGGCCGGACCACCAGGAGCCTGGACGGTTTCGGGGAACGACCGGCGACCAGCATGTCGAAGAGATCTGGTTCAAGGGTAAGTTTGTGAAATAGCGTGTACATGATGGCACCGTATGATTAAAATAAACCTGCATTTATATGATGGGTATGGTAATGTTAGTGTTATAAATTTTAATGTTATGTATATTATTATTATTATTTGTGAGTGTGTGTTTGTGTGTGTGTGAGAGAGAGTGAGTGAGAGAGAGGGAGAGAGAGAGAGAGTGGGTGAGAGAGATAGAGAGATAGAGAGAGAGTGGGTGAAAGAGAAAGAGAGGGAGAGAGTGGGTGAGAGAGAGAGAGAGAGAGTGGGTGAGAGAGAGAGAGAGAGAGAGAGAGAGAGAGAGAGAGAGAGAGAGAGAGAGAG
>JAUEKV010053267.1:0-12797 GCA_031833985.1 Ancula gibbosa
TGTGAATTGTAAAGCGCCTTTGAGCATTTTTTAAATGGATATGGGCGCTATATAAATAATTTATTATTATTATTATATTATTATAGTCCAAATCAGGATGACGATTAAAATATTGCCCCTAAGCGAAGGATATAATACTATAATATAGCTTATGACAGCGACACGGAACTTTTATTTTCGTCTAGTAACACTAGAGGTAGTTACATCCGATTACAAGGTACAGATAATCATTAACGATAGCAACGCTTACTGGGCAAAGGGAAGCGACCCAACAAATAAATATAATGGTACAAAGTTGCGTCCCTTTTTATTAGCAATTGTAAATATCACAACTTTCACAACTCTCTTCTCATGAAACAAGGATTTTGAAACTGAGCAGCAAGAGTTGACGTCGAGTTTAGCGGGAAAACGGAAGTATTATTAGTTGTAAACAAAGTAGGAATGATTTCCTTTGGATTAAAAACTAGAAACTGTTTAAAAAACGGCACAATATATAGACAACATTGAATCAACGCGGTGTGCGTTACTTTGGTCGAATCGGAAATCCGGAACAACGCAGACAGCGTTACTTCAGGACTCCTTACAACATAAACCACAATCAATTGGTCTGAGACAATGAAAGAGGACTTATCTGTGTGTGTGTGGGGGGGGGGGGGGGACTTGCCGATGTGGACTCATACCGTACACGACCAAGTCAGGCTAGCTTTAAAGCAGTTGCCTTTGCTTCTGCTCTATCCTCCAATTTATTCATGCCCAAATATCTTCGATTTATAGATAACATTATATTATTATCCGCATTAATCGGATCGATCTACTTCATGGAAGAGGCACAGTGCCTAATAATGCTTTGGACTCGGTGGGTTCGAATCCTGCTTACACCCAGTTTTGTGTAGTGCCCTTGGAAAAAGGCACTTAATGCTTTTTCCTCACTTCACCCAGGTGCCAAGTGGGTGCTAGCACCAATAATGTTTGGAGACTAAAACCTGCGAGAAACTTGCGTCTTCTCTAGGGACGTTCATTGATCACTTGTCCCGTTTCGCACAACAGACTCTGGGAAAAAAACATGGTTTTGAAGGAATTTAATTTATGTTTCTACTTCCTCGAGGCTGTCATTGTATTAGTATAAGATACACCGTAATGTGGAAAGACACAGAACACAACAACAGTACTAAATATTATCTTTTGCTATAATTAAAACGATGAACAGAACGTGTATTTCTTTATTTGAGTCGTTTATTCATTTGCGATTTTCTGTTGAAAACGTTAATCAATACTGTCTTGTCCCAGTCACTAAGCCCTGATTCCGGTGACAGTAAGCCTGAAGGGGGTGATTGATCGTCAAATCCCTCAGTAAATCCTAAATTTCTTTCCTTGCACATCTGCCTATTTGGATTCTCCAATCGTTGCTCCTGTGCACATCGTTGATGGCGAGGAAAAGAACATGGTGATGTTGATCTAGCCGTATGGGCTTCTCTTTCTCTTCCATAACCACAGGAAGCAACATCACCAGCCACCTTTCGTTGATAGTCTTCTTTGCCGCAGTAGTCTACTGGGTTGTCATTGTCGTCTACCATAAAAGACACACGTCTCCCAGCGCGCTGCTGGGTGCCTGCTGTGTATCCGTCATTGCACTCGAACCCATTGACGTTGTTTCTCATAAGTCCTCTGACGGGTGTTTCGTATCCAGAATCCTCGGGGCAGGCAGGTGATATGGCGTTCTCAGCGCTTGAAATCTGCGCGCGTCTTTGCCTCAATTTCTTGTAAGCATCACAAAAGTAAAGGGCATAGTTGTCTACCCCCTGTGTCATTCGGTCTGGCTGTGAGACGATGCTACACGTAGATGCACTCGACTCAACCCCACCCCTTGCTCCACGTTCCCCTCGCATTCTATTGCCGCATGTGCTAGACATTCGTGCGTAGGGCGATGCTGATGGATATCCTCGCCCTTCTGGAGAGTCGCATGGATTGTGGCGAATATTTCGTGAACATGGAGACATACTCGTACTACTATCGGTTCGTTCTTGATATTGTGATCCTCCATCAAAGCTGTCCATCCGTCTATTCCAGGTTGTTGGATTGTCGGCATTGGCCTGGAATGGAGAACCCTGCCCTCTGGGGTTTCCCGCTCTATTGTTAACGGTGTTAGGAATGGGGTCATTTTTACATGGACAATCATTTGGTATTGTGCTAAGACCTTGTATGCCTCTCTGTACTTTGGCAATTTGTTCCTGAACCAGAGATTGGTGGTGAAGATAATGTTTATTGTCCTTTGCATCAATGTTATATGTTTCAATGTTTTGGAGGCCCTGATTCTGTCCGCCGGTTTGATAAAGGCACGGTTCTGGTTTCGGTGTACATTCTTTACCGTTGGATTCAGCAAGAACACGTTGGTCTCGACTTGTAGGTAGCACATGTGGACGCTGACCTTCTGAAACAGTAGATTGATTGCATTGTTTGATATACCTAGGTTTACGTGCTGTGCCAGAAATCTTTTCATATAAGTCTTTCGGCGAGGGGCCATTATTGATGCAGTGATTAGCTGTTTGTTTAGGTTGGTATGGAATGTTATCCCATTCGTGTTGGGGCATGCCTTGAGGCGTCTGGTGGCAATGTTCGTCCTGTTCATTCCGTCTTGGGTTAAAATTGGTTTCTCCGTATTGTGGGTTTTCCGGTATAGATCCCTGTACCTGAATATATTCGGAATTAGGTGTGGAAGGACCTAACGTGTTGCAAGCGATTTGCGGATTGCAATTATCTCCATATATTTGACTTGCCCTATCGCCGCTTTGTTTCTGGGGAATGTTTTGACGATTCTTACAACGACTAGATTCAGGGTGTGATGGATTTTGATACGTTTGTTGATCGCCCTCCTGCTGAATAGGGGGACCTGCACGCGCTGGACAATCATTGCTTTGCAGGTAAATGGTCGGTTGGCTTTTCCTTTTCTCAGCAAACTGCAAAATCGAACTCTTTTGACGCGGCACTCGGTCGCAGTCTCTGGGGTACCGATCTTGAGACGTTCGGGGTGGACGCAGGTCTAATTGGGCGTTATCTTGAGAGAAACGGCGCTCACAAGGATCCGGTTGGTTGCTAGCTTGAGAGGACTGGCGCTCAAAATTAGTCGATCGGATGTTTTGTTGAGAGAAACGGCGCTCACAAGGATCCGGTTGGTTGCTAGCTTGAGGGGACTGGCGCTCAAAATTAGTCGATCGGATGTTTTGTTGAGAGAAACGGCGCTCACAAGAATCCGGTTGGATGCAAGATTGAGGAGAATGGCGCTCAAAATTATTCGATCGGATGTTTTGTTGAGAGAAACGGCGCTCACAAGGATCCGGTTGGATGCAAGGTGGAGGAGAATGGCGCTCAATATTATTCGATCGGATGTTTTGTTGAGAGATACGGCGCTCAAATGAATCGACTTTGACTTTGTCTTTATACAAATGGCGCTCACAAGGATCCGGTTGGACGTTCATTTGAGAGAAACGGCGCTCACAGGGATCTGGTTGAGAAAGCCGATCCTGTTGGGCGTTCTCTTGAGAGAATCGATGCGTTTGAAGATTATTTTGGAACATTCCTATATCACAAGAATTTGGATTTAAGGTTTCCTGGGGTATTCTGCACCCATTGTTCTGATGTTGACGCTCGTATCTCACAAGACTAGACACGGTCTCCTGAGATTCTTTACATTCACTTTGATATGGACGCAATGACTCTTGATACACTAGGCGTTCGCAAGGAATTTGGCGAGTAGTTTCTGGAGGCAATCGGCCGTCGCAAGTATTTTGACGAGTATTTTCTGGACTTCGGCCGTTGCAAGGATTTGAGCGAGTATTTTCTGGAGGCATTCGGCCGTCGCAAGAATTTGCGCGAGTATTCTCTGGAGGCATCCGGCCGTCGCAAGGATACGGGCGAGTAGTTTCTTGGGGCATTCGGCCTTCGCAAGTATTTTGATGAATATTTTCTGGAGGCATTCGGCCGTCGCAAGGATATGAGCGAGTAGTTTCTTGAGGTATTCGGCCGTTGCAAGGATTTGAGCGAGTAGTCTCTGGAGGTATTCGGCCGTTGCAAGGATTTGAGCGAGTAGTTTCTTGAGTTCGGTCATTGCAAGGTTTTGAGCGAGTAGTTTCTTGAGGCATTCGGCCGTCGCAAGGATATGAGCGAGTAGTTTCTTGAGGTATTCGGCCAATGCAAGGATTTGAGCGAGTAGTTTCTTGAGTTCGGCCATTGCAAGGATTTGAGCGAGTAGTTTCTGGAGGCATTCGGCCGTCACAAGTATTTTGATGAGTATTTTCTGGAGGCATTTGGCCGTCGCAAGGATATGAGCGAGTAGCTTCTTGAGGCATTCGGCCGTCGCAAGTATTTTGACGAGTATTTTCTGGAGGCATTCGGTCGTCGCAAGGATATGAGCGAGTAGTTTCTTGAGTTCGGCCATTGCAAGGTTTTGAGCGAGTAGTTTCTTGAGGCATTCGGCCGTTGCAAGGATTTGAGCGAGTAGCTTCTTGAGGTATTCGGCCGTTGCAAGGATTTGAGGGAGTAGTTTCTTGAGGCATTCGGCCGTTGCAAGGATTTTGATGAGTATTTTCTGGAGGCATTCGGCCGTCGCAAGGATATGGGCGAGTAGTTTCTTGAGGCATTCGGCCGTCGCAAGAATTTTGATGAGTATTCTCTGGAGGCATTCGGCCGTCGCAAGGATTTGCGCGAGTATTTTCTGGAGGCATTCGACCGTCGCAAGTATTTTGACGAATATTTTCTTGAGTACGGCCGTTGTAAGGATTTGAGAGAGTAGTTTCTGGAGCTCGGCCGTCGCAAATATTTTGACGAGTATTTTCTGGAGTACGGCCGTCGCAAGGATATGGGCGAGTAGTTTCTTGAGGCATTCGGCCGTTGCAAGGATTTGAGCGAGTAGTTTCTTGAGGCATTCGGCCGTCGCAAGTATTTTGATGAGTATTTTCTGGAGTTCGGCCGTTGCAAGGATTTGATTGAGTAGTTTCTTGAGGCATTCGGCCGTCGCAAGGATATTGGCGAGTAGTTTCTTGAGGCATTCGGTCGTCGCAAATATCTTGACGGGTATTTTCTGGAGTTCGGCCATTACAAGGATTTGAACGAGTAGTTTCTGGAGGCATTCGGTCGTCGCAAGTATTTTGACGAATATTTTCTTGAGACATTTGGCCGTTGCAAGTAATTTGACGAATAGTTTCTGGAGATATTCGGCCGTCGCCAGGAATTGGACGAATAGTTTCTTGAGACATTTGGCGGTTGCAAGTATTTTGACGAATAGTTTCTGGAGATATTCGGCCGTCGCAATGATATGGGCGTGTAGATTCTTGAGGCATTCGGCCGTTGCAAGTATTTTGTCGAATAGTTTCTGGAGGTATTCGGCCGTCGCAATGGTATGAGCGAGTAGTTTCTTGGGGCATTCGGCCGTTGCAAGAGTTTGCGCGAGTATTTTCTGGAGGCATTCGACCGTCGCTAGGGTATGGGCGAGTATTTTCAGGAGTTCGGCTGTTGCAAGGTTCTGAGCGAGTAGTATCTGGAGGCATTCGGCCACTGCCAGGATATGGGCGAGTAATTTCTGGAGTTTGGCTGTTGCAAGGATCTGAGCGAGTAGTATCTGGAGGCATTCGGCCATTGCCAGGATATGGGCGAGTAATGACTGGAGTTCGGCTGTTGCAAGGATCTGAGCGAGTAGTATCTGGAGGCATTCGGCCATTGCCAGGATATGGGCGAGTAATATCTGGAGTTCGGCTGTTGCAAGGATCTGAGCGAGTAGTATCTGGAGGCATTCGGCCGTTGCGTGGATTTGAGCGAGTAATTTCGTGAAACATTTGGGGTTCCTTTGGATTTGGATGTGAATGACATTGCGGTAGTCGCCGTTCATCAGGACCAGTAGGGAGCTCATGATTGTATATTTGATGCTCAACACTGTCACGTTGGGTCTGTGGCATTAGTCGCTGGTTACACTGATTGGGTACAGGCATATTGAGCGTTCTAGTAGCAGCTTGGTCAATTATTTTCCCAGCGGGGTTAGAAAGTGGCATATGTTGATGGATATTATTTACATATTCTTTTCTGTTTGGTAGAGTTGTAGATAATTGTTTCTCATAATCCCCACATGGATCATCAGTAGCCCGATATGTTTCATCGCCATAAATTGCTTGTTGCTGCATACATTGGTTGTTGCTATGGCAAGGCATTGGTTCAAATTGGTTTTCATCAAAGTATTGTCCTCTTGCAAAACATTGATTCATCAAAGTGTTTTGATTTGCCGTTTGATTTTGATGATTCTGAAGTCTATCAGTATCAAATGCATGTTCGTTTGGTATGTGTTTGTAACCTGATTTGTCAGGAGTCCGTTGATAACGCCTCGTATCGTTAGTCCCTATACCCTCATTCTGATATCTAGGAATGGATTTGTCCGTCACAAAATGAAAACGAGGTTCTTTAGATTCATAGTCACATTCTTTGTACTCGTAACTTACCCTTTCAGAATTCGTTAGTCGTGGATCAATTACATATTTGTCGCAATAGTCTGCCTGATTAAGTTCTCTTTTCGTTTCCCTTTTATTTTTTCTGCTAGACATCCAGAAATTAGATTTCCCTTGCACCTCAGGATTTGTTATCGTGTCGCGAGTTGGACAATCTCCATGACTAGTCCGGCGACTATTATTCCATGAGGGATATGAACGTTCTTTCGTATAACAGTCATCGTGAAATCTTCCTCTGGTTGGCTGAGATGTGTGACCAAGTTGCGAGGGTAAAGATCCGGTTGGCATACCAGCCGTCGAGGCACATTTGGTCTTGACACGACTTGGTCGCCTGGATCCAAACGCCTGGCTCGTGGTGTCGCTAGATCTGGATGAGCGAACTGGCGACGTGGCGACGCATTTCAGGTATTTATTACGTCGACGATCTGAACTGTTTGTAACTGGGAATGACGAGTCTGATCTTCTGGATCTGTGTGAACGGTACCCAGTGAGCTTCATTGTCTTAACATGCCTACCAGAGGGGCCCACCCTCTTACGCGCCTGTTGCTGAGAGGTATAATTGTCGATATCAGACGATATGCTCGACCCAGAAGTGGTCAAATCCTTTGGTAACTCGTGCAAACATGTGTTGTTTGTTGAGGATCTATAATGCCGTTGAACCTTTGGTCTACTCCGCCGTAGTGAGATGTCATCACTATCCAACGTCGACGAAAAAACGTTTTCTTTAGTTAAATACCTACGATCTGATACCATGTTATGCCCATCCACCTTGCAGGACTTGTCAACAAACCGTCTATCATTACTCAATGCGGCTTTATCGGTAGCGGACGATCTCAACGTTTCGTAGATTTTTCCATTCGCACTCAAACTATCATCCTGATTCCGGACATCTGTGGGATCTTTGTGTTTCTGAATCGATAGGCCCTTTGGAAAACTGGGCTCTTTATGATGGTAGGCACCTTTCTGTTTTTCTTGTCTAGGCTTCGTATCAGCTCTACAACTTGAGCTTGGATGAAAATCTACATAAACAAAACCGAACCTCGTCTCAATTTTGGGGGAAAGCAAGCTCTGCTTATCTTGAGGCTCAACCAGTATGTTGGATTCCTTGTCCGTGGTTTCATCTGTAATACAGAGGTGGACACGTTTGAAACCGATCCCATCGTCGTTATCAACCAGTAGCTTCACTGACTTGCCTGACGTGGGGAAAGAGCATGGAGCGAAAACATGAATATTTTCAATTTTATTATTACCTTTAGAAACATCAGATGGACGGTTTGTCAAAGTCTGTTGGTTGCCCATCGAATGAGCTGGAATCCTTGACCGCCACGAATCCTCTCTGCTTCTGTCAACAATATTCAGGCTGTTGAGTCTATGACTGAAATTGTCACGGTTGTGATAGGTTAAAGATGGCGGCAATGCATATTTTGACCTGTATTCTTCTCTATCTCTCCGTCTGGACTGCATCCCTGATGCCGCAAATTGCATCGGCAGTTTCTTTTTACGTAGGCCTTGGTTAACTAGTATTGTACCACCAGCTGATTTTAGGGCGTATGCACTTTTCTCTAGCAAATGTCGTGGAATTTTTGAGTGCGGTATCTTTGTATCACTCTCGGAATGATCAAGTTCTGCACATGTAAGAGTGATGGCGGGCTCTCCATCGACCGCATCGAGGCGGTAGCGTTCTTTGGATAGTTTTTTCTTTTGCACAGCAACCCTTTTCCGAAAATCCATGATGTCACGCTTGTCAACGCACGTTTGATTTGATGTCAGCTGTGCTCTTTCCGATTGTGGATATGTATTAGGCAAAACAATAGGATCATGCGACACACTTAAGGTGGGAATTGTCTTCTGGTGTCTTTTAACATGTTCCTTATATAGCACTTGGTCGGCCATATTGGACGCGGACATATTTAGTTGTGTCACGTTGTGTTCGTCGGTCGTATAGGATGTCTCGTCTTTATTCACCGTAGCCGTCAATGCGCCATGGTTTACAGAGCCCGATTTGATTCGACCCGTCTTCAAATGTTTTGAATGGTGATTTCTAAGACCGCGTATGAAACTATCCACGAAATCTTGAACCGGCACGTCGTTTCCAATAATAATCTCTACCTCATTTATGCTTTCGTGCGCGCCTTTGTCTGCAGGATTTCTTCCTTCATTCACCATAGATACCTTCGGAATCAACAAGCCGCCATTTTGCTTGCCTGCTACGGACTCCTTGTGCCGTTTTCCACCACAGCCTTTTTCTATGGTCTTTTGTTTGACTGTCGTGCCACACTGACTACAAATTCCTCCGTGTCTATTCGCTGATGCTTTTGTTGCGACAGATTTCAAACCTGTTTTCTGCTGAACATACGGGAATGCTTTTAAAGAAAGCGAGTTAGCCGTCTCTGGACACGGCGATTCACTATTAACGTTCTTGCGTTGACACATTAGACACAAAGCATTTTCATGTGGTACATCTGCAGAACAAAGATTCTCAGGTGGGATGTTAGATCCAATTTCGTTACCACTAGTTTTGGTATTGAAATGTATACAATTGTGCGTCGATTTTTTGTCTTTTTCCTGCCTCCCTCCGGACTCTTTTGCCGAGAGAAAATCTACCAAAGACAATTTCTGACCACATAATGTATGGTCGTGCAAATTTCTCCGTTCGTCATCGTTCTTCCTAGATTTAGCCTTGGGAACTTCGATTCCTTTGCCTTGGCCGGATCCGCGAGAAACATTGGCATCGTTTCCATGTACCCCGCAAGGCCATTTGGGTGTGTTTACATCTTTGTTCGTGTCGACTATTTCCTGGTCATGCCTACACACAGGCGTGGATTCCCTACTGCAGAGCTTTGTTGAAAATTCTGATTTTGCCGAGTGATGAGGGGTAGTACTTAGCACAATATGTCCATTTTTCGAAATTAAGCGATTGTCTGATTCACCTTCTTGTTTCTGGTCGATTCTTTCTTTCATCAGACTTTGACATGTTAAACAATGTTGAGTTTTATTGACACCATGCTTCTTTTTCCTATTGAGTAACCCGTCCCTACTTCCTTGCAATCTAGAAGAACTGCTCAAGTATGTCATAGGTTCGGAGATTTCAGTTCTTGTTGACGGGGTACATCTTAGAGGGTGCTTGTTTTGTTTTCGTGTTTTACTTATTGTTTTTTTGTCCATGTTGTCCTTAGCATCCTCTTCTCTTAAAGTCTTGATTGATTCAACACGGATGCTCTTATCCTTCCCTTTCAGGTGTGGCTCACTGTATGGAATTTTCAATTCAATATCATCGCCATGGGTCGGGCTTGGAATGCCATAGTTACTATTGGCAGTGCCACCTTCAACACAATTTTCTCTTGATTGAGTGTCTGGTTTTGGGTCAACGAGACTGCAAATGCTATCTCTCTGGGCATAGTCCGTTACATGATGGAGTTGCTCATTAACTTCGATTTCTTGTTGGAATGTAGGACTTTCGTTGGACTGATTTGCCTCAGTTACTATATCGACAATATCTGACCATTTTGAGCAGGACCCAGCAGGGCTCCGGGGATTTGTAAATAGTACCATGGAGTCGGATGACGAAGAATATTTATTGTCGTAGGTTGAATCACACGCACCTGGAATGACTGAAGTTAGTAGATTCAGCTTTTCTAAGCATACTTCTATGCCATTCAATGTCTCCAAGCAAATTGAACTTGGGGATAAAGATACAGTCTTGTTGTTTCTGTGGTTTATCGTTTGTTCGCGTCCTTCGGTACATTCGTAATTGACTACATCATTTAAGTGTCCCCGTTGTTGTCTGAACCGTGAATTTAACCCTGGGGACGACTCCCTACTGTAAACATTTGAACTTTTTTGTGAAGTCACTGCAATCCCATGCCCTCTAATTGTACCCGTGACTGTTTGACGCCGTTTCCTGACGTCAAGATTGTTAAGGTGCTCTCTTCCATCGTATTTTGTAACATCGGCAATGCTACTACCTGGCACCTCATCGCTGCGCGTGTGCACGCTTGGGTTGCTGGGTCTATTCGAATTTGGGTCGCTGTTTGTAGTTTTCATTTTTGGTGCAACGAGTATCATCTTTCTTTGACTGTTTGGAGAATTGGGATAATAACTTCGTTTGGTGATTTTCATTCCCGGTCGCCCTGCATAACTCTTCTTTCCATGTCCTTTACCACGAGAACTCTGAGAGCCAAGTACATCCTCCCATGACGAATCGGGGGATCGGCCATGGCCCATAGTCTTTTGAGGTGAGGTGGCCCGTCCACGAGAGGGTGTAACGACTGATTTCTTACATAGCGAAGCACTGCTGTTAATATCTTTCAGTGCAGATTCAATGGCTTCCATGGGATAACTAATTTCATCTCCATCTTCATAATCATGAGATACGCTCCCTAGATATTGCGCATCACTTCTTTCATCTCCTGAAAATGCACCATCATTTATTATTTTCTGAGCATTGCACACTTGTTTCCCATCTTCATCCAATTTCTGGGCCCGAATCTTTCTTAACTGTTTTCTCGTAAGCTTGTCTTCCCAAAAGCTAAGGAGCCTTTTGAAACTTGGGGCTGACCTCGGACTTGTGGCCTGGGGTGGAGTTCTAGCTATACAGACCAACGTTTTACAAGGTGATGTCAAGGAGCCCCTTTTCCTAGGCCCTTTGCGTCGGGAAGACGACGAATGAGAAGAGGCAACCTTATGCGAACGAACTTCGTTATGATAAGTGTCAGGACTTTTATTTTTCTTCAAGTGAGAGCATGAATCAACGTTCTCAATGCCCAATGAATCATCTAAATGCTGACGGGCTGTACAGCTCGTTGATTCGGCTTCCTTACGACGCGAATGTTTTTTAGTTTTGTGATTCGATGGCCGCGTCTTAAGTTGTGACCTTTTAGACATAAATCTATATGAATGAAGAAGCATTCCTTTCCGGAGTGCTTTGTGGGAAAGGGGATAATCTTGCCATCTCGTACTTTTAGGAGACAATGATAGGAAGCTGGTTGGTTGATCAGATCGCCCTAGCGAAGAATGGAAATTGCAAATCGCCTGCAAAGAACTGGAATTAACGTGATGATCTGAAACGTTTGCACCAAAAGTCTCCAGTTTGTTCAATTCATTCATCATGGACCTTTCCTTGGCGCGAATGTAGATCAAGGCAGAGTCACTAAGGGCCGCAATTTCCTCAGGATCCCTCCTCTTCTTACTTTGAGGGGGACTATTAGGTTCCTTTGGTAATGATTCCAAAGACGTGAATGTCAGGTCTGATATCCCCTTCATAGTTGACCTGGAGGAGTCGTTGCATCCAGCAATAAGCATGGGGCTGCTGTGCCGACGCTCAGAGGAGCTGCTTGCTTCGGACCCTTTGTCCCTATGAAGCCAGCCCAGGCTAAAGAACTTCTCTGTCATCTTACTTGAAGGATCTGCCCAGCTCTTGTTTTTATCATCACCGGAAGAATAGGCCTCGGATTGCCAGCTGGATGTGCTTTTTTCAGAATTGTTCTTTTTAACATCCTCTAATAATGGATGTTTAAGTGAAGGTTGTTGATCGGCGGGCAAGTTTTTATCGCTACCCTGCAATGATGAAATTGTCGTGGTGCATAGTTGGTTTGAAAGGGATAGCAAATCCCTTTCCCTCCCTTCGGAAATCGATGGGAGGGAGCCTAGCCATTCCTTGCATAAATCCGACACGTTTGCTACAGAAGAATCTTCACACTCTGACCAAGAATTGAAATGGGCATCGGTTTGATCTGTCTCTCGAGAAGTAAGTAAATCCTTTCGGTGCGCAGTTTTGGATCCTATTACCAAAGATTTGGTTGTATTCTTCTTATGCTGATTCACCTGGCATGCTTGAAATGTCGTCGGTGTGTCGACTATTGTATTTTTTTGGGATAGCGACTTTGCGTCCATGTCATCCGCCGATGAACGTTCAGGTGGAATGGAGCATTTATTGTGGTGACTATTGAGTCTTTTGCCTTGCCGTAGCGTTTTTGTTAGTCTTTTACCTGATCTGACGGGTGTGGACTCTATATATCCTTCATCTTTAGTATTCGTAAATGTTTTGTCCCGTGCAAAACTAGGAGCCCCTTCTGATGGATAGTCTATTACATGTTCACATGTCGCTTGTGTTTCGTCAATCGCTGGGCATTGATTTTCCTGTAAGGAATCCGTACCGTTATCTCGTAAAGGCGTATGTACTTCCCTATTCTCGGAGGCCGTGCCTGAATCTAACGTCGAATCGTCCGCCGATATCCCACATGAACCCATAGCCATTTGGTGGTCATCTTGTCCGATGCCTTTTGCGCCCCCTGTTTCTGGAGGCCGGTGAAG